>DWON01009116.1:0-11646 GCA_018251015.1 Phocides pigmalion okeechobee | reverse complement strand
TGTGTTTCGGTTGGGGAGGCGTGGTTGCCGGATACACATTATTGGAGGCGACCATCTTAGTCCTCAAGAGTAGGAACACAACCGCGTCCGTCCTTAAATAGAACTTCTGTTCTATTTGAGATTGGACGTGGTTGTCCATGGGCTGCAGTGTGCACTTAACATCAGTTGGCCTGCATGAGCGTTTCTTACTCTTTCATAATAAAATAATAATAATAATTGAAATGTCACACTATCGTCGCAAATTGACTCTATAATCAGGTCCAAACAAATTAGAACACAAAACAGGGGCAAAGTCGGCTGAAGTGTTATTATCTTGACGTTGATAGGCATAGAGATACTGTTTTCAGTGGCGACATCATAAATAATTAAAACGCAAGAGATAAATTTGGAAAAGGTCCTTCTCAGAATTTATCAGCAAATTGGTTTACAAAGTTAAAAGCACCGCTCAAGTTAGTTCGTCCGTTGCTACGGTACTTTGGATTTGGGACAAAGGGATTTTCGTATCGCAAAAACCCAGCTAACTAAGCATGTTACAATTGGTGACTTGCAACAAATATTTGTAAACATAATGATGCAGTTTACAGCAATGATTAAGAAGAGGAATTTGATAAAATTTACAACAAATTTCGTTTATCAAATCAGTCATGTCATAGCTGAAAAAAGAAAATGTTTATACACTTATATATTCTGTCCCTAGAATTAAATTCACTAATGGTTTGATGAAACACACACAAAGCGAAAGACAAAAGTACTAAAAATGATATACGTGTGTAATATACTCAAACTTAGTCCTCAAACTATTTTTTACAAACATACGTGATGTACAGACATGCATTTTTTATTTTTATTATATACGTATATAGATCATGCAAGACTACATTAATCTTAGCCTTAATTATAAGTATTCCTATTCAATGTTGAAAAAAGTTATCATCAATGCTTTTATTATCTGCAATTTCTACTCGAAAATAGGGTAAACACTTAAGACATCAATATGTTTTCTATAAAGTATAAAATATAGCTCGGTCTTTACATAACTGGAGGGTCGCCTTATTTCCAAAACAAATGATTAACCAACTAAAAGGCCCACAAAAGGTATTGAAATTAAAATAACCAGATATTCCAGATTTCAGTGGAACGGCTACGGTTGGTAAATTATGAAGCGTACAATCGATCTTACGTCAAGTCCACAATGGAACAAACTTTCATACCACTACGTAAGACACAAAGCTCATGTTCCACTAGAGTACTCTCTAGGAACTATTCTCTGAAAACTCAGTATACTCACTACAGCACTGCCGCGCAATTATTTTTATTTATTTATTTATTCACAAATAAAAAGAATGGTTTATCAGCACTAATCCTAGTTGTAAAAAAGGAGAACAAAAAAAAGCAAAAAAAAATAGAGACTAAATAATAGGAAAAAAAACTAAAAACGTGAGGTGCTTTTTCAATTATCTTTTTCTCAACCCAAGCCTTTTTTTACATTGCAATCCATTTTTATTCTTATACGCATTTTTTAGTTAGATTTTTTAAAAAGCATTTTATAGTTTTTTTTTCATTTACTTTTTTTTGACAACTATTTTTAATTTTTTTTTATATTATTGCACTGTCATCGGTCCTTGATAAATTTAAATCATTCCAACATCTGAAGTACGTCCAAATCGTATTCAAAATTTTCGTTACAAACATATTACCGAAACTAATAAAAGCGTATTAAAAAAAATACAAATTCTGATACGCAAGTTTCCAAATATATAAGGAAAAACATACGTCACATTTTTTACTAATTACTTTTCAGAACGTATTTCTTTTCTCCTTAACACGGCAGAATATATCTGCCTAAAGTTATATCGCGTAATGATTACGTCATATTGATTATGTATTACGTCATATTTCCGACCGAGTGTTTTTCTCTTAGTAAGTTTATCTAAAAGAGCTCAAAGCTTATTTCTCATTTTTTGAACGTCAGTACACTGCCACCAACTAGTATGGTTTTCCGTTTTGGAAAAAACCTCCAAAACACTTTAAAACTGAAAAGTCTAGTCTACAAATCGAACCAAAACGTAACTGTGTAACATTCCCTTACAACATGGAGACGGAACCCGAGTTTTTCTATCTTTACACTACGCTCGGGAATCGAAAGGGACGCATAATAGCATTAATATTAATGTGGTAACTTAGACGATCATATTAATTCGGAATATCCTTCGGGAGCTCTGTTACGTTGTCTTACAAGTCCCGAATGAATTGTTAATGTCCCTGATTTTGATAATTTTGAAAAATTATTCGCTTGCCGCACGCAGCTGATGAAGTAACCTGACTACAGCGCTCATATATTAAATCTGGTCAGTATTCCGAGAGGCGGCACTAAACTGGAGCTTTTGGCTAGACTGAATACACGCCGACAATTTACTGAAATATTAGTTTTACCATCTGTGTATCATCTACGAATACACAGACGTAATGTCCAACACAGGAGTGTACGAGACGGAAGCGCGTTACGCCGCGCATTACACGGCATTGTTGTAAGCCGTAGGCTTAATTTTAATACAAATGTGTAGCTTACGGGCGAATACAAGTGCTGTGTTGACGTAAGCACTACAAGACTGCGGACGAACACAATGGCTGTGTATTCGTAGATGCTACACGGACGCTGTTAAACACAACAAAGCACAGCCGGCAAAGTAACTGGTGATCAGACAACTGATAAACATAAACATATATATTTCTAAATACATACTTATAAGAAGTTGGAGAGGTGCGGTTGCCGGCTACATTTTGAAGCGAGGCGACCATCTTAGTCCTCTGATAAGGTTTCTTCGAGCTCAGATAAGATTTCATTCGTGTTCGTGGTTGTACATAGCTGCCACTACTTAACATCAGGTGGTCTGCATGCTCATTTGCTACACTTCTCATATAAAAAAGAAAATGGTTAAAAATACAAACACGACATCGAACTAACATTACACAATCAATCAATTATAACAATTTAATGAAATTGTTTAACTATTTTAATCATATCTTTCTTGTTGACTAAAAGCAACTAAAGCTTCAATATATTTCTCCATGCAAAAACTTTCAAGAAAGTTTCCTCTCAATCTCAGTTCTAGGTAGGTTTCAACGAGCGTTATTCAATGCAAAGTTTTTATTAAAAGTCTTTCAGTATAAATGTTAAGCGGATTTATTTTTATAGGACTTAAGATCGTTTTATAAAAAGATACTTACAGTTTAATATTACTTAACATACTTCTAACACGATTATATGATCCGTCGGTTGAGGTTTCATTTTTGTTGAAAAATTAAAAAAACCGCCCGATGTTAAATGATCTCTGCACATAAACATCCACTTCCAACTTAAAACTAGACTAAAGTCCTGCGTGAACTCCTGCGTTGCCACCTTGCTTGTAAATATATATCCGTGCCTCTTCAACCGAAACACAAGTACTTCACGGCGGATTATGAAAGCGGTGGTATCTTCCCAATCGAACTGTAGTTCTACCACTCGTAAGAGTGGGCGAAGAAGCGACCGCGCTCTCAAAATCCGCCGTGGAGCATTTCATTTCAATTGGAGTGGTGTTATCGCCGGCTAGATTTTAAGCAATTCGATCGTCTTAATTCTCAGGAGCAATGCGTGTACGAGCACCGATACAACTTCAGACTCTCATCTCTGAACATTATAACATTGGGCTCTTTAAAAAAGACACAAAGAGCTCGTGTCATGAGCTTCCTCTGCTGATCCCTGAACGCTATGACATGGGGCTCTTCAAAAAAGTTGCAACCAGCTCTCCTTCAAAGCCGGCGATGCGGCGACTTCTCTGAAGCTGTTAATATCCGCAGGTGACGGCAACTGCTTGATTTAAGTGATCCTTCTAGCTTTTTATTAGACTAATATGTAAAAAAGACAAACGCATACATTTATTATTATGCGGTGGAGAAATTTTATTGTAACTGACAGCGATTGGACAGATGATTGATGGCGAATGGATAGATAGACCGAGAAGTTTCTGAACGGCGCAGATTGTTCCTAACTTTGAGCATAATGGGAATGATTTATGTTTAATGAGAAAATAAAGAAAGTCGAACTTTACAGACATTGTAGGGACCATGTAAATATGAATGGCTGAGTAAGCAAGTTTCGTAAGCAAGGTCGACGTACGTGTAGAGCCGAGTTAATTACAACTAAAACACATATCGCCGATTTGCAACGATAGTAACATCTTCACAAAGTCAATTTTAGCAGAGAATATTTTTAAAATTTTATCGATTCTAAATTCAAATTCAAATACTTCATTTAATTATAAGGTATTTACATACACTTAATGAATGTAGGGTACCCTGTAAAATCGGTACATCGAATTTGAGCGCCTGTTGGCTAACGTTAACCGGGAGAAAAAACCGACTGAATAAAACCCTCGGGACTCTAATTTAATAATTAATTGATAAATAAACATTATACAGTGTAACTTTAGAAAGATGCACGTACGTGGATAAAGGCAACAGATGACGTAATATTGTTAGTAAACCGGCACTTGTGTTTCGGTTGGAGAGATGCGGTTGCCGGCTACACTTACAAGCAAGGCGACTTTAGTTTTGTTTGATGTTGAACATGGATATCTATGGGCTGCAGAATCCAATTAACATCATGGCTAGTACGCCCGTATACTTTTTCATGATGAATGAAATGAATGAAAATGAAGATGATGAAATAAAAAAATAACTAAAAATTCTCAAAAAAAAATATCTTGTCTCGATTAGATTGTAAGAACTACATTTTTTTGTTATTTTTAGGCAATTCGTACAATTTCAAGACAAGTTTATCTTTCATTTAGGTACACGCAGGTTTCTATTCATTTATTCTCTTTCCCTCATGTCTCATTAGGCTGAATGGACGTTTACGTCTCAGGAGAAATTATTCCGCGGTCCCCGAGGAATATTCTTCGCTTTATGTTTCTTGCACTATTTAGCTTCTTCTGATTCAAGAAAATGTTACCTTTTATAGTAGAAGAGAAGCAGATGACGTCACCTTTCTCAGGTGATGTCATATGTCACTGTTGTTTGGGCATGTGGAAGTATCCCAGCAAATGAAGTCTAAGTGACAGCTGCCTTCATAATGCCCCGTAAAGCAATTCTTGATCCGGTTGGAGTGCTAATGCTGGCCACAATCAGAAGTAGGGTGACGCCAGGGCCGCGTGGACATGTGGAAGTGTCCCAGCAAGTGAATGTTCAAAATACGTGACGGCCGTCTTCATAATGTCCCGTGAAGCAACTCTTGATCTGCTGGAGTGTTGTTGCCGGCTATAATCAGAAGCGAGGCGACGATCTTTGTCCTCAAAAGTAGTAACGTATGAACTCAGGTCTGTTTGACGTTGTATGTGGATATCTATGGACTACAGCGACTACTTAGAGTCTACTTAGAGTCGCTGTACGTTAATTCTTGCAATTTCCATCAAAAGTAATAAGAAGATATGATGGTAGAGAGACTTCCCTCTATCATCTTTGTGAGTTGACAGGGGGGAAATATCAAGCGAACATGCATCGTATGGCCTGCATGTGACTAGAGACTAAAATTACCCCAAGGACTATGAATTTATTTTGAATCCATGAAATTTACTCCGTTTTTGGATTGATACAATTTCAAACACAAAAACACACAGGAAGACGAAAATTTTAAGAATGATAAAAACGTCTATTAACTTACACATAATCATAGACACGCGGATTTTTCATTTTTATTATATTATATGTAGAAGCGCAAACTCGCTTACATCACAATTTTATAATATTTTAAAGCCCCGGAAGAACCTACTACAGATTACTTCCGGATACTCAGAACCTATCAGAAACAGACGACGATGATCTAAAAACGGATATTAGAAGCAGAGGTCAAAGGCGAAAATTTTCAAAAAAATATACGGTTAATTAAATTTCAATATCGGCAATATAAAAACTTTACATCTTTGGACGGATAAATGGGCAAATGTTTAAAATAAAAGGTTGCTTATATTTTTTACTTTCCTCTTGGTTCTTTTAATTAATAAAAAGGTTAACGTTAACGTTTATAAAAAGGAAAAACAGAAAATGTCTTGATGAGTTACATTATAGATTTTTTTACTAAAAAATAACGAAGTACAAAAATAAACAACATTATTTGAAAATATCTGAATTATCATTTGTAAATACATCGAGAGATTTAACCCATAAGATGCACAAACAAAAAATATTTTTACTGTTATTAGATTCTAATATTATCCTCGATTGCTACTCTTCTCACATAAAAAACTAAAAATTACTTATATCGACAAGCTTTGACATTTAAAATATGTACTTACAAAGACGCCAGTAGCTGCCCCGCCTAGGTTACAGTACGCTACAGAATTACCGACATTCCGTTGCGAAGCGCCAGTAAATTCCTTCTGCGAGTCCCGGAATATTCCTTTATTGTCTTTTCGAAAGTTGCCGACTGCCTCGAATATAGTTCAAAATTTTCGAACAGACGCTTTATCTAAGCTTAACTTTAAATATAATTTTCCAATCTATTTAAATCAAATCACATTATAACTGCAAGGCAAATTTACTATACTATCACTATCTACTGTCTGCTCATTTACATACAATGTTACCTCAGAAGTTAACTACTCCTAACTATTAAGAAAGTCACTCTGTATGTAATTGCAGCCGTGATCGAATTCAGATGAAACTTGTATTTAATAAAGAGTATCAGAATACTTCTTTATTGTCTCTGCGAGTTGCCGAGTGCGTCAAATATAGTTGATATATTGGGAACAGATGCTATAAGTAACCTTCTATTTTAACTCCTATATTCTAAGATTATATTCAAATCAATTAACTTGAAACCTTCGTCTGCATAGTGTATTTTATTAAAATAACGCCGTAGGGATCAATCGTCGCAGGGAGAACGGGCATAGTCCATATATTGAAATATCCACCATTATAAATGGTGTTAGCAGATAGTTGCGAAGTATTTTTAACAATAACTGAAAAGCATGGATTACCGCTAAGTAATAATACTGTTTACTAGTAGTATTCGTGGAAAAGACACAAGAATAACCGCCCGCTAAACAGCAGCATCGGTGTAGGTCACGCCGTCTATCGATGAATTCCCATTACATTTTAATTAATATAGTGGTGTTACGTGTAATGATCAATTTCGCCAAGCGTCCCATCAGTAGGGTGTTGGATCCTCTTGAGAAGAAGCCCGGGCTAAGAGGGAAACCTCGACGTATGAATAAACCCTATCCATCTCCTCTCCCAAAAGAGCTGATAGTACCGCTAGGTATGAGTAGTAGATTAGGCGTAGAACGTCACTGTTTACAAAAGAAACAAATAAAATAAAAAATGAACGTCGTTTCATTTCTATATAAAAGTTCTGAAGTAGAGTTCTGAGTTCTCCGGATGTACTTTAGTTTCCTTTGAAGTAATCGAGTATACAGAATGAATTCTTCATTAATGTAACATCTATCGTGAATCTATTGTGCGTTTGTCTTCCGAGAACCCATTAATTATGAAGACGGTAAGCTGATTTCGGGACGAACGGACAAATACGTACAAATCTTCCGTCCTCAAAACTAGACAAGTTACGGAAATAATAATATCGGAACCGAAGTCGGAATCGAAACCGGAATTAGAATCAGAAGCAAAGATTGAAGTAAGATACGTTAAGAAAAAGCACTTTCAAAAACTATATTTGAGATTTCAATCACCGTTTTTGAAAGTGTGGGTAGAATTTGCAGGATAGCGCAGTCCTAATAAAATTACTTAATACAATATTAAAATACTGCCTTTTAAAAATTAAGATAAAAATACAACTATATATTGTTAAAAAACAATACACATATGTACTTAAGCGTACCAATAATAAATAAACAAATTATCTAAAATCTATTTCAATATTGGTAGTAAGTTACTAGTAATTAACCATGATTTTATACTAATATTATCGCGGAATTAATACATTTTACTACGTACCGGGTACTCACGATTAACGATTTTTGAAATATCGGCAATCAAAACCAAAAAAATCGTTAATCGTTACATAACAAAAAGTATTTAACTACTGGTAGTAATAAGAAGTTTATTAGTAGTAGTTACTGTGTTTCGACTTTCAATGACATCCGATTTAAGAGTTTCGGAGCCGAAACCGAAATCGAAGGTGTAAGAACAATCGGAAGTTCCGACTTTTCGGAAGCGGAGTCATATCCTTAACATCTTTACTTAAAACCTCTTACGTGCCCACTCTGTTTCAGATCGAAAACTCTTTTAACGAAGTTGAGGACAGACGTTCCGTCTTCCCCAAAACCTCCCTTAAGATTAAGACGTTGTTACACTAAAATATCTCTGCTAATATAAAAATGGAAACGTTGTTCGTTTCCTTATTACTTTGGGTTTTTGTAACGAAAACTTTACTTCTGTAACGAAATTAAATCTTCCTGTAATTTTCTACACATAGCGGCTGACCGTTAGGGATGCGCCGGCCATTAGCTACTTTCTGTAACAGTTTCTGTATAGAACTTTACTTCTATTACGAAAATTTTAATGTTCCTCAAATTTTGTACACATCGAGCGTGTACATCTAGGCTATATGCGGATTAAAACCTTCTTTCTGTAACATTAAATCTTGAAACGCGCTGTCTACTGTCTGGACCGAAAACTTTACTTGTGTATAGAAAAATGAAATCTTCCTGAAATTTTGAACGCACAGTTCCTGTATCAAATCGAATCAAAATATTTTTATTCAAAGTAGATTCTTTACATATCTCTTTTTGAACGTGAATAAACTACCACCGACTCATAAGATGTTTCGTTTTGGAGAAGAGTCGGCGAAAGAAACTCATGTACATAAGGTACTGTACATAACTGTACATAAGGACTATGCGCTGGTCGTAAGCTACTGTTACTTTTGTAAGGAAACATTAAATATTCCTTAGATTTTGAACGCAGACTGCTGGTACATCTGAACTACTTAAAAACTATGTATGACCACGCTATAATATATAAGAAATGAAGAATGAAAAAAATATTTATAATTAACATAACAGCAATTTTAAGCTATATTTTTCAAATAACGTATTGCTATATAGTTTATAGTAAGTAATAGTCCACAAGCCAGTTGCAAATTACGTCAGTTACTTCTACTAATTAAAAATCAAATATTTTATTTCAATACTAGCTGTGCCCGCGACTTCGTTCGCGTTTATTTTGTCTCGAAACGTCGTCGTTCGTTCGCTGTTTTCGTTTCAATTCAAATCATCATGAACTGTCACTAAAATATAATATGAAATTCATTGGTATGACAGTGGTGTCATCTGCCGAAAATGGGGCGAACCAACTCAGAAACCTTCGTGGGCTCAAAACAACTTTGCTAAAGATTATCACATGATCAAATGGATAGTTTACGATTCTATAACGGACATACAGACAAACATTCATTTTTATATATTAAGATAAGGTGAAATACACTCAATGAATGTCAAAAATGTAAAGTCAGTACATCATATTTGAACGGTCTATTTATGGAAAAGTATATAGTGACTTAACTATAGTACTATAAATATATAGTACACAAAATTATGTATCATCTATGTATATTTTTAACAGGGGACATATACGAGTACAATTATGACTTTACAAATAAAATTTTGATACCTCGGGTCACATTATTGTAATTTTTATAGATACTTCAAGATTTTTTGAAAATAGACCACATACCATGTTATTGGCTAATAACGAAGCTTTTTAACGGTGAAAGAATTTTTATATCGATTAATCGTTGTCGAGTTTATACATTACAAACAAACATACATATCAAATATTTCCTCTTCATAATTAGTATATAATACTGATTGATATTAATTATAGTTAATTACTCCTTAATTCCACTTACAGACACTCTGTTCCGGGGTGTTTGATTAACTGGGACTTTATAATTGGGAGGTGCAGACATAATTAAAGGGTTTTAATGCCACTTAACGAAGCGTCAATTAAATTAATGAGAGTGTGACGGTTTACTTAATAGTACAATTTACGTAGTTCTAAGGATTAAGTTGTAAGCAGATATAGTTTAGTGGTAAGATTCTTGTCACACGAGAGGTCCGGGGTTAGAAGCTATGTGTGGATTAGAAGTGTTTTTTAAGTGTAAATTAGCATACGATTTTAAACTGAGATTATCGGTTAAGGATATCGTGAGGATCCTACTTGCCTATGAATTCTTGAAAAAAGTTTGCAAAGGTGTACGTAAAGTGTACCAATCCGCAATTAGCCAAAAGTTTGCAAAGGTGTTTAAAATATTCCAAGTCGCAATTGGCCAGCTTGGTGGACTATCGCCTAACCCTTCTGTAAAGGGACTCATGCTGTTCAGTGGGACAGTAATCCGTTAATTAATGGAATGAGGGGGTACAAACGCTACAAACGTCTATCGTGAAGTAATTCTTGCGTGTAAAAGAAACGTTTTGACAGCTGCTTTACATATGACGACGTCATCTCAGTTCGACTCAGCCAGTTCAGTCATCTGTTTCTATCTTCAATTAAAATTCTTGTTATTTATATAGTTACAGACATATGATTTTTATCTAATACTAGCTGTACCCTGCGCGCGTTGCTATGCAACCAATTAAAAAAAATTTTAATTTTGGATTGCCGATATTTCCAACCAGTTGCAAAGTTTGTTACGCCGTGACCACCAGCCATGCAACTGGTACGAAATATTGGCAATCAAAAATCTGCAATCAAAATATCAAAAATCATGAGCACTCGATATATAGTGAAAATAGTTACAGACATTTTATCAGTGGCAGACCATGGACTGTAACGATCATGAATCACCAGGGCTGTAGCTAAGGGGGGGCATTGTGGGGCAATGCCCTACCTTGAAATCACAATGCCCTACCTTAAAAATATCAAAAACTAAGATAGATTATTATAATTAAATTGTTTGTTCATAGTTTGCGATTAAAAAAATGCAGCGGTAGGTAAATATTTTTTTCCGAACACACCACAGTTTGTAACATTCATTTCATATTATAGTAATTCTTAACTCTGAGTATAGATGGCATTTGAAACGCCATTACGTGAAACCATGAGTCTAATATCATTATTCAGCGGGGATTCCCCGTACCATATGTAATTGCAATTGGGCTATATTGCAATTTATAGTACGGGAAATCCCCTTTTAAATTAAGATAAACATAAACGTAAACGATACCCTATTCACGATGACATTGATTGTGTGTAGTTTGGTTAAGTGAAGTATACTGCAAAGAGTGTTTTAGTGAAAAATCGATACAATTGTTATTTTTATTGCTATAAATTGAAAATTCATTGATTTTGCGATGGACATACGGAATTTCTTTGAAAAAAAAAAAACAAGAAATGAAGAGAAAATTGATCACGAAGAAGCTCACTGCTCTAAACAGGTGGAAGCCCAAAATTCAATCGCAACTCCTAATTCCATGGCAGCAGGTTGGTCAACACATGTTGGTAATGTTAGCTATGATATTCCTTCTGATATCGCACAAATCGGAGAACCAATAAAACAAATTGTTTTAGACACATATCCAAAACAACATAACAGAGCCTTTGTTTCTGATTGGTTTAAGCGTTATAAATGGTTGCAGTATTCTGTCGAGA
>DWON01009115.1:0-11647 GCA_018251015.1 Phocides pigmalion okeechobee | reverse complement strand
AAATCTCGACCACGCCCGTCGTTGCTTAACTTTGTTGGAAGAAAAAAATCTACATAAGCATGTTGCGTATACATCAACCTTAAGTCATAAACATACTACCTTAGTGTTTTGGGCAAGAATCAGACAAAGTTGTGGTGCTATTGCTAGTTTTACTGCGAATTTTAAAATAATAGGAATACATTCACGGGCGCCCCTAAATACCACCTCAAACAAAAGAAGCCTACGAATTCGGAAGCAACCTCAAAAAATTACCTCATTGAAAGGTTAAGCTTTTCTAAGATATTTTTGAAAAATCGTAAAATTCCCGAGGTCAGTTTTAAAGTGGTGTTTGCAGAACGTCGATATATTGGCGCCTACAATCGTGAGGTAAATATATACATGACCAAAAGCAAAAACTATTTTATTTAAATAACTTAGTTGTCTACCAAGACGACGACGTAATTGAGTCCACATCCGTTGAACACTTGAGTAAATAAATATGTATCTGTATGAGTACATAGTGAACTTAGATTTGTAGCAAAAATAAACGAAATAGAAAAGAAAAATTGTAAGGACCGTTTAAAAAAAATAAAAAAAAAATGAAAAGGTATTTCGAAACTGGCAAAGTATTAAATAATTTTATTGGAATATTGATTATGTACGTAACTAGTCTCGGCCCAGCTTCGCTCGGGTAATGAGAGTTTATATTTACTAATATTTTTTTTTTCATACACGCATCCCGTCATTGCCTAGTTCCAAAAACTAACAATTAGAAACGTCTATTTCGAACGACAACAAAATTACTTTATTGAATTTAAGTATTGATTATCTCGCTCAAGTTAGAAAAAACTTATTATGCACTAAAACCTTCCTCAGGAAACACTGTAACTCTTGTTGAAAACTGTGAGAAAATCCGTCCAGTACTTTTTGAGTTTATCATGAACAGACATGAAGATAGACGCGACATGGGACATTGTTTTCTAATATTTAGAGATTTGGTTTGTGTTTTGAAATATACGCTTGCATTTATAATACAATTTGAGATATTATACAGTAGATACAAATCAATAATAAATAAAAAATATATATAAGTAAAATAAGCAAACTTTTGCTTGACGACAAAGGTCTATTTTTTATTCCTTTATCAATAATTTGATATATTAGGCGATTACATGGGATAGATGTAGTATATAGATAAATCTCTTCACATATCATCAGCTATCTTAGCTATCTTAAATGTATCTTAAATCGAAATCAGATTTTAATTAACAGTGACATGAAATAACTTATAAACATTTAATTGTTAAACAGCAAAATAATTAAAATAAAAGTATAAATAACAAAAAAAAATGCAATGTAAAAAAATATTAAAGTGCATGGTGTCAATAGATCCGTAGGTAGATTTTTTATATTTTTTTTTATATTGTTAGTCACTTTTTTTTCTTGTTTTTCCTTTTTGTTGGACTTTTTAATTAAAGCGTGTTCTTTCAGTTTTTTTTTTGAACTATTATTTATTTTTCTTTGTCCTTGATACATGTGCAAAGTTTCAAATTAATCAGACTTCTAGAAATTGGTGAAAATTATGCTCAAAGAATGCGTTACATACATCCATATATACAACAATACATACAAACAAGTTAATAAAAGCGTGTTAAAAATGGATCTTTATTCGTGCAGTTAAAAGGACGGATACGGGTGTATTCATGCTAATAGGCCCCTTCCCCAATAGGATTCTATTCAGGACCTTTCCCCATTCATGGGAGTAACATCAGATAAAAATGACCTCATGTTTTATTCCTTTTTTAATGTGTTGATCCCATATTTCCAAGAAACGATAAGAAATAGAACATTGCTGTCAAGCACAGGTTTTCTTAATTTACTTGTATGTTATTATTTAATGTTGATTCCATGTTTTGAGGTTTTTGAAGTATATATTCACATTCAGTTAAGTATCCTTGTTTGTCTCGCGAATAGATAAAAATAATTGTTCAAATATCTTTATTTCAATTATCTGTATACCAATTCTTTAATAATATGTTGATTAATTTTTTTTAGTTTTTAAATATACTTTATTGTTATTCGACGTTTTGGGAATAGGTTAAAATTAATTGCTCAAAAATCCTCAATTTGGACAATGTGGACATTGGGAAAAATGTGGACACACAGAACTATTTAAAATTAGGATTTACCAGGACGCTATCGCCAAATTACAAACTTAACAGTATTTGACTTAACAAACTTAACCACAAAGTGATTTCTTTTTACCATTTGTATATTCATGTATGATATCATATATAAGTTCAAATCATATTATACATGAATACAAATTACACTTTTTGCTCTTATAACCCAACCCTCGTGTGACGTGGTGGCCACGGACACATACATAGACGAGTGCACAAACACCCATACGCAGATTAAAAACCTAAATTCATAATTTAACTGTTTGCCTGCCCTGGAAACGAATCTGGAATAATTTTCATATCAGACGGTTTTCGCTGCGCCATGCGCCCCGTCAGGCATATCGTCAGATCATAAAGTCCGGAACAAACATTTTCATATATCTCATAAAATGTAATATTTTACATATTTTTTTTTGACAAAAGGTAGAACTAAAGTTCGACCGAGCTGGTACCACCACTGCCGTCATAATCAGCCGTGAAGAAAATCGTGTTTTGATTGGACACGTAGAGTTGCCGGCTACACTATGAAACCCAGTCGTCAGTAATAGCAATGTATTTTCTTTAAAGATATTTTTTATAAATAAATTTCTCATGTTAAATGAGAAATAATAATTTAAGTTAAGTTAAGTTAAATGAGAATATTGGTTTTATTGTATTTTCTGTTGTGTATTCTTTTGTGGTGTACAATAAAGCATATTTGATTTGATATTTGAAATAAATGTCTTAAACCGTAAATAGGATTTCAGTCCTGTTTGTCTTTAGGCTGCAACAATTAATTAAATTCAGGTGGCCTACTCGATTGATATTCTTCTCACATAAAAAAGTGTACTTTGGATCACATTCTATTCAAATTTGCTATTAGTATATACTAGACTAATTGCGTCATTAAACCTCTTTTTACGTGTGTGCGAATTTTCTTCGCTATTATCGTACAATTAATTACAATTAAATCTTACTGCGTAGAAACTATTTAATTAAAGCTGATTTTAATTAAGTTCCTCGGCGAATAGTTTATTATTAAAGTAAATGTAATTTATATGGTGTGATTCCTACTAAATGGTGTGTTGGTCCTGTCCAAGCACCGACGTTTCATTTTTAGCCCGTGTACTAGATTATCCTTATTTACATGTTACAGTCATGTTCTCTTATTCTGATAACAATATGCTGCATACCATCACCCTATCCAACGGATTTTATGCGTCCACTGCTGGGTATAGGCCTCCTCTAGATGGCACCACTCAGACCGGTTCTGTGCCCTCTGCATCCAGCGGTTACTCATCACCACTGCGAGCTTACCAGGTCGTCGGACCACTTGATTGGGCGACTCCCTGTGCTCCTTTTGCCTAGACGTGGTCACCATTCTAAGACCTTTTTGCCCCGTCGGTCGACCGCCCATGCTAGCTAAACAGATATAAATTTCGACATTTAGGCGAGTTATATTCTGAAAATAATTTACTATCACCATAAAATATCGCAATACTCTGAATATTGAGACAATTCTAAATATAGGCCATAATATTTAGTAGTGGAACCCGCAACTTTGTCTACATTGTTTCTTATGTTAACATCACAACGCGAAGTTCCACTTCTTAGCTGCAATAAAACACTCTTGGAACCTAAGGCATTCCACTTAAATGCTTAAAAATTGTAGTTTCTTAAATTTTATTAACTATATATTAAATGAAGATATCATGTCATTTTTTAAAATGACCAAATTCCAATACCAATTTTTTCAGAATCTAGTCGGCAGTTTTTGCGTGATGTGTGCACAGCTAGGATTATATACATAGATATATTAAGTTATAATATATGTACTATACTTTTTTATTTTACTTCAAAGTTCCTACAGGAAAACAATATTGTTGACTCCAAAAGACTCCATTAGGCATTTCTTTTGCACTTTGTAACACTGTCTACCTAGAAAATATTTTTTCTAATGTTTGTATATCACTAATTCTCTGGACGGTTCTAGGTTCGAATCCGGCCAAGCAGATGTGAATGACGAATTTAGAGTCTGGGTGCAACCCAAACGGTTTTGTTTCTAACAGAGTATGTGCGTGTGTTTTTCGTTTACCTCATAATCAAAAAAATATAGAATTTGGTAAACCAGGTATCGTCAGCGTGAATTTTGACATTAATTGTTTACATGATCCACTTAACAGTGATTACGCGTTTGTTTCGCTTAGCTTGGAAACCTTTGGTATGTGTGGTCTGACTACCAAAAAATTTTCAAACAATTACTCTCACGTTTCTTCGACGCCGCCGGTGACAAGAGGGCTAGTTCATGTCGCGT
Source organism: Phocides pigmalion okeechobee (assembly GCA_018251015.1). NCBI lineage: Eukaryota > Metazoa > Arthropoda > Insecta > Lepidoptera > Hesperiidae > Phocides > Phocides pigmalion. The sequence goes on along the minus strand of DWON01009115.1, from coordinate 7,192 downwards.
AAAGAATTTCGATCGCAATTCAACGCCAGCATTCTTGGCATCGCGGCATGGGCACGAACTCCCTTTAGATTGTTTAGGATTGTTAGGTTAGATTTTTATTGTAATTAGTTTTAAGGTATTTTATAAAAATTACCATGCATATTATGTGTAAATAACATAGTAATCCTATTAAATATTAATGAAATGAAATATCTAAATTTAAATCGAAAGTTACAAATTTATTTCTAGACCAATCTACATGCTTGCACATATCATTTATAACAGTCCAAACAATTTGTTACTAGCATTTAATATTTGTGTCATGTTGACAATAAGCGCATTCTAGATTTGTCTATGTCAGAGGTATAACGTTTGTGAGCCCGAAAGAAATAGGGTACATTCTACTGGTACCTAGGGTAATCTGTTACTCTTCCCCAGCGGTACTGTCAGCTCTCGTGGGGGGGTAGATCGGTAGGGGTTATTCGGGCCTCGAACGTTTCCGCTGTACCCGGGTTTCCATACAAATCTGTATGGAATACGGTCAAATAAAAGTGCTGTGGTCATCAGACTGGGGGCGGACATTACGTGTGTATTCGTAGATGATACACAGATGTTAAAAAACAATATTTTAGTGAGTTGTTATCACTTTCAGTCTACAGAAATAAGCTTCAGTTTAGTGTTACCTCCCGCAACGCTGACCCTATCTAATTTATGACAGCCGCAATCAAAGTGTTAATTTTTTTTTCGGTCATATTTCGAGTCGAGCGATCACCAGTGAGATTAGTTGGGAGACATAGCCGCATTAGCCGTAGACGCAAGCCGCAGCCGCAAGCCACACTTGATAGGTCGTACAATCTATTACAAGAATTATTTCTATTAATATAACATAATGATCTAATATAACACACAAGGACAATAAGTTAATTAATCATAACGACGTGAGAAGGTCTTGTGATAATTATTGTTCATTAATTTATCATGTTTTATACATAAAAATAAGTTTTCAAGATTCTGTAAGGATATACAGCTATGGTTAAGGTTCGTCGTATGGCACGGAGTTCAGGGTTCGAAACCCCGACACATGTTTTTTGCAATTAATTTTGAAAAGTTTCTCTTTTATTAACATCCTACGTAACACCCTTGATTTCTTTTATCTTGATTTGTCTTTGTGATCTTTTACAAATAATTTATTTTATATGCAACATACATATATATATAAGAAAACATATATTGTATTATGTGCAAACGAGCATGCAAACCACCTAATGTTAAGTAGTCGCAGCCTATAGACAGCTAGGAACAACCACAAACTCGACCGAAATTCTATCTCAGCTAGAACGTAGCAACGTATGCTACTCCTGAGAACTAAGATGGTTAAGCTTCAAAGTATAGCTGGCAACTGCACCTGCAACCGAAACACAAGTAATAATTTATGGCGGATTATGAGGACGGCGGTGGTACCTCCCCAGTCGAATTATACTCCCACCTTAAAAACTTGATTCTGCGAAGCTGGTACTGGAGCAGCATGGTGGAGAATGCTCCTTCCACAAGAAGCAAATCCCTTCACAAATATCTCATAAGGAATCCTTTGATCTTTTATTAGAAGTTTCACGACATTTTCTTTGCTTCAACACGTCTATGCTAGGGTTGCCACACGTTGGACGTAGATATCAATGAGCTACAGAGTTCGACCGGGGAGGTACTACAATCACCCTCACAATCCGCCGTAAAACATTTATTTCGGTTGGAGAGGTATGGTTGCACCTTCAAGCGAGGCGATAGTCATTTTATCCACAGAAATGTGAGATCTAACTATGCATCAGGTCACACCTTGGAATAAAACAAATTCTAAATTTTCCATATTATTTTCGGGGTTGAACATTTTTTTTTTAATTTTTTATTTCATAAGCAATTTTATTGCTATTTTTTCGCTTAAGTGACAACCCTGGGCTTGTGGCCTAGTTGTACAGCATCCATCACGTTATCTAGTGTTTGTGGAGAGATAATCCGACGTACCGCTCCGGTCGGCAGCCAGAATATTGACGCACAGACTTAACCTATTTACAGATTTTATATACGTGAGACTTTATGGGAAAACGCAAAACTGGTAATTTTACACACAGACACGCATATAAACACACATTCATATATTAATATAAATATTATTGATTTAAAGAATTTCATATTTTTTGATAACTTTTTTAAAGTGATAATGAAAACTTTAAAACTAATTGTAATAAAAGTCTATAAGCTAAGCAATGTAAAGGGAGTCCGTGGCCATGGCATGGTGCCAAGAACGCTAACCGCTCTCTCGCGTTGAATAGCGATCGCAATTCTATGCGCTATATATGAACCAGTGTCCTTATCACCAATGTCGTAGATTTTGCTTATTGGTATCATTCCTTGTTCATCAAAGACTTTGAAAAAAGAAAGTTGTGGTACTTTACTAATATTTATTGTATGGAAATATTGCGCTTTAAAAAAAAGGCAAAATTGTAACATATCGTTATCATTTGTCGTGCGGTTGCCGGCTACACTTTGAAGCGAGGCGACAAATTTGTCCTCAGGAGTAGCAACATGTCTACGTTCGAGCTCAGACGGGATTTCGGTCGTGTTTGTGGTCGTACGTGGATGTCTATGGGCTGCGACTTCTTAAAATCAGGTGACTTGCATGCTCATTTGCTATTCTTCTCACATAAAAAATAAGCCACTTCTAAAAAGGACGAAGGTTATCAATCCATCGGATTTGTTTTGTTTTTTTTCTTATGCTTACCGATTATTATTTATTGCGCGAGCCGATTTTCCGAAAGCCAGTGTTCATACTTTGTCCTTTACAAACCAGGAATTTATTTATTTATTTTAGATACGCCATCGACTTATTACTATACATTGGTAATTATTTTAACAATTAATTTGGTTCAGTGTGTATCGCCATTACACGTATACGCAACATTCATAAATTATACGAAGTGCAAGTGTTAGTGAACTCTAAGAATAACAAAACGAGAAAAATGAGATGACACTACTTAGCATGTAAGCATATAAATACGTATTGGGTAGTTTCCTAAGCATCTAAGCATATTTAGCGAGCAACGCAGGCTGGCTTTAATATGTAAGTGAACGCGTCGCGCTAGTCAATGAAGCCTCTTTTGAACAAACCACCCAGGAAGCCTAGAATAGAAATTCCCACGCATTCTCACCTTGCCTATTCAGCGGAGAATAGAATTTCCACTCCAGTAAATTACTTTATCAAACAGATGGTGCAGGAAAGCCACGTGGTGCCATGCAAAATCCGGCAGAATTGGTGTTACAGCGATAACCCTTATCAGTGTCTACAATGTTATCAGTATCGTAGTTGTTGCAACTCGCAACGGCACGCGAGTTAAGCGACTCTACACCTTAAGGCGTTGTAATAAGGATGTTGAAACGACCGCGAATTGTAACAAATTTTCCTAAAGGCCTGAGAAATTCTTGGGTGGTCGAGAGTAGTAAACAAAAATGAACTCTAGGCGTAACGCATACGATTTAAACTTGATCGTGACGGAATTGGCAAGCCTAAATATTAAATTGTTTCGGCCAAACATTTGACAAATGTTTGTTCCAACGTTTTAAAAGACGTCCATTATTACGTAATGCGTATTTATGCGAGTTTTTACCTTTCTCCCCTCTCTAAGTCACACATTAAATTTTTCATTATATATTTTTTGCGTAAATAAAGAGCGATATGTTAGTGGAAACATTTTATTTCATTTAACCCACTTTTTACCATTTTACCGCTTAAATACTTTACCCAATTTACCATTCGGTAGGAGAAAATATGTGATACCTGCCGAGATCCCCTTTTCTCTCATGAGATTGGGTACGCTCGACTCGACCTCGCATTTTCCCCAACATGAGAATGGATAAAATCAAAATCGACTTCCCCGCACACCTTTACCCCACATAAGATTGGATAAGATCGAGTCGGCTCTGCAGCCCCCCTTTCTCTCACATGTGATTAGGCTCTAGCCCCCCGCCACACCATAACTGACACTCTCTCATAATTAATGGATGCCCCCAAAGAAGTGCCAATGAGTTGAAAGGTTCCATATTCGAAGCTAAATACGATCCATTTATGGTTTCCTACTTATTATTATTCGTGTAACTGATTTTTGGGTGTAATGCGTTGATTTAAAAGCGGTTTTGGCTTGGTATGCAATGTGTGGCTTCAATACCAAATCAACAGTACGGACGAAAAGACACGAAAACTTTTAACACGAGTTAGAAACAAGACACAGATGTATCTGCATTGGAATTTCAACCTTATATTGATGGTCGTGAAAGCTACTTTTGAGTAACAAACGGCCAGCTGTTAAATAGTTCGGAGAATGTGCGTAAAACTCATAATTTAATTTACGACCGTCCTTCTGCTAATTTCTGATGTTTAGTTTGATTTCGTACTGCGTACGCGACGGAACTGGTGCCAGTTTTGATGTTTTACACCAGAGACTCACGCATAAATTCTCGATCTAACCGACTTCTAAAGGTTATCAATGTCTGAGTGCTAATTTCTTCAATTATTGCTACGTTTGATTAACCCTGCTCGTGTCATTTTTTTATGCGAAAAGAGTAGCAAACGAGCATGTTAAGTAGTCGCAGCCCATATACATCCACGTACAACCACGAACACGACCGAAATCTATCTGAGGTCGTACGTTGATGCTTCTAACAAGAAAGGTTATCAATATACATATGTTTGTTCTCCTTGGCTTTGAAACATTTGGTCCGTGGGGTCAGAGTGCTAATTTTATTTCAATTATCATTTTATTTCATTTATCACAATGATGACTCTTTATATCTGCATGGCCAGGAATGAACCCGAAACCTACAGACAACAGCGATACTTACAGCTTTACCACAAATCTTCAATACGATGTTTATTTTCCAAACGTTTATCCCTTTTTAATACGAGAATAAGAATTAGGTTAATTTTCCCGACTGGAAATGACCTTAGTCTTGGTCCGGTAAAGCCAAGAATATCTTTATGATTTCTATTTAGATCATTGTTATTTTTACTAGCTCGAATTTTACTATGGTTCCGGTCGTTGCTATTATATAAAACGTAGCAGATATCTTTATTTATTATAATTCAGGACAAGTTCAACGGGCAGTACGACTCTTACAATATGCCGTGATAATTGATTTGTGCAAGGGTCTTGTCAAGTAGCGAAAATGGGAAACGATGATATACGTACTATGATATACACACGATATTATTAGGAAACACGTGTTGTTTACTAATAATATCACTAATATATGTAATGGTATATATTTTTAATCACATCACGTTTTCCTATCCGTTAGGGAGGGTGGGCATAGTGCATGCTTTGAAATATATACCATTATACATTGTGGTGGCGGATTGTTGCGAAGTAGCTTTAAAACAACTTAATATACTACTATAACTAACATAACAGATACTATTAACTAAGATTTGTATCTCTAAGTATTATAAAACCTAAGTCCTCTTTCACGTCTATCTGTGTATCTATTCGCGATAAACTCGAAAAGCATAGGACGGATTCTCTTACAATTTTCAACAACAGGTAGAGTGATTCATGAGGAAGGTTTTGGTGCATAATAAGTTAAGATTTTTGCTAAATTGGGCGAGAAATTAAATAGTTCAATTCAATATAGTAATTCAGTCGTCATTCGAAATAGATGTTTCTAATTGTTCGTTTTTGCAACTAGGTAATGACTGGATGCATGTATGAAAGAAAAATAATGTAAGTTAATACAAACTCTATTACTCGATTGAAGCTAAGCCAGGTCGCTAGTTATAGATAAACCTTCCTTTTGAATCACTCTATGCTTGATGGAAACCGCATTAAAATCAGTTGAGTACTTAGTCAGATCTAAGCGTACAGACAGCAGGAAGCGACTTTATTTAATACTGTAAAGATGCACGAGCTTGTTTGCTTGTAAATGCTAAATGAAACGAGTTGATGATAATATAATTACTACGTCCCTCGTGGTCATAAGAGTCATAACGTCATGGACCACCTGGCTATTTCATTTCCATGTAATTTCTATTAGCGGTGATTATCGTTATTAGGGTTCCGTAGTCCTTTTGAAAGGTAGAATAATACGTAAGGTTCAACTGGCCCGCTGGTGATACGAGGGCTAGTTCATATCTTCCGCAGAGAATTTTGTCATTATTCAGTGTGAGAGCGGCCAGCGTTTTGCAAATGCGGCAAAGACGAACTACTTTGGTAGCTTATTTTAAGGTTTTAAAGTTGTAGAACAATAGTTCGACCAAAAAGACCCCCGCTCTCCTCATAATCCGCCGTAAAACTGTTTTTGTATTTCGGTTGGAGATGTGCGGTTGCCGGCTACATTTACAAGCGAGGCGCCCATCACAAGCCTTAGTAGCAACGTATGACGTCAGGAAGGACTTTATTCCTGTTGGAGTTGGAACGTATCTGTCCATGAACCTGTATAGATTTACCTTTAGATGACCTGCACGTTCGTTTCCAACGTTTCCAACATAAAACGGATGTTATTTATTTTGTTAAGATTAATTTATTACGTAAAGCCTCCTAAGTAACTTTAGTTTGTGAGATGCTTGTTTCCAAATTCATTAAACCGTCTTTGAGTCATGAGTTTCAAAATTAAAAAAAAATAAGATAATAACTTTTAAAATAAAATGATTTTGATTAAGAAACAAAATGGGTTAACGTAGTAAGTGGTCTACCGGATTACTCTGAAGAAACTGGTTAAAAAAAGATTTGACTTAAGAAAACTATATTAAAAACAAAAAGAAAAATGAAAACTTACAATATATTGCGCAGTAAATTTACAAATCAAAAAACAAAAGAAAAAATCTTTACCAAAATAAATTGTTTCCTATTTTTATATACGGCCTGAAATTTTATAAATAATAGTTAAAAAACCTAAAAAACATGTTTTTATAAAAAATCAACTAAAAAAATATAAATAAGAAAAAAATATATAGCGAAGTAAAAAGCGTGGGGTGCGTGGTGTCAATGGATCAATGAAAAAGATTTTTTTACATCGCAGTATATTTTTTCTTATTTATCTTTTTTAGTTGATTTTTTATAAAACCGTGTTTTTTAGGTTTATAACAATTTTTTTTATTTTCCATTTTTCATATTATTGCATTGTCATCCGTCCTTGATACGTGTGCAAACTTTCAAATTAATCAGACATCTGG
>DWON01009114.1:0-11647 GCA_018251015.1 Phocides pigmalion okeechobee | reverse complement strand
ACGCAATTTCCTCGTATTTTTCCGACAAGGACAAAACATTTTTTTATGAGGGTTTAAATAAGTTAATACACCGATCTGAAAAATGTATTCATCTTGCAGGAGAATGTGTAGAAAAAGAAAAATAATTTTAACATTCTATCTTCCCTCCTTGTCCCTCATTCCGCGAACTTAAAAACGCACCCTCGTATTACTTTAAAGTAAATACCGTTGAGTAATTGACTCAAAAATTTGAGAAACAATATACAAACGATTTTATTCTGAAGCTCTCAAAATGGAATAGTCGATACACTTGTACTCACTGCCCATATTTAACAGAATGATGATGAAATAAATAGCCAGACCGGATGAATTTTCCAAGTGATAGTGCTTTACTATGAAGGATTATGTTCAGTTCGATATTTCCTGTTCGATATCTAAGACACCTGAATCCTACATGATTCAATGCATGGAACACGCGTCCTCGCTCACTGCTGATGTTGCAACCATCGGGAGGTGCGTCACGAGAACCCGAAGCGATTTGCAACGTGACTTAGCTTCTGTATTGCTTCTTTAAACCGCCACGTATAGACCTCCGTTTTCCTGTAGGGTAAAGACTCTCATCGCGACAATGTTTGGTGCGGACGTTGCTCAAAACTAGTGGGTCTGTTTAAAGTAAACATTACACGAGTATTCGAGATCGTTTAATGTCATACTTATGTAAGTGACTTCATATTTTTTATGTATTTAGTACAAAAAAGTCTGTCAATGTCGACGACGTTTATGCAGATGTTGAAAATTAAATAGTTTCCTAGCATCGTTTCCAAATATTAAAGAAACTTGTTGCTAATTTCGTACTATAAAATATTGTATTGAATGTATCAACTCAAATTTTTTTGAGTTACTAAAGTCACTTTAAACATTATTATCAATAACGTGAACCATCAGTTATTGTCATGCAAAATAGTCCATAACAAAAAGGTTTATGAAACAAAGTCGTTAAGTGCTTACAAAATGTAAAACATAAACATGCATTTTATGTAGAAGCATTAAAAATCATGAATTTTGTGAACAGACCGCCAGCTTACAACGTCATATATAAACCTTGGTGATTGTTGCAATACTCTCAGTACGACTCTAGTCGCTTTGCCGGTTGGAAGTGGCGCGTTCTACGTCGCCGGCCACACGGAGATCGCGAGAGAGGACTAACTCAATTTCGCTGAAGAGGCAAGGTAAATCCAGCAGACATGTGGACCCAGTGAATGCAGTGTTCAGTGACGAAATAATAGTGAGCAATCAAAATAAGAGAAGGTGATAAACCCAAAGAATGGATGCTAAAAACCCGGTAAGTAATTTAATGCACCTAAACAAAACAATGCGTATTCTTGATAACACCTCAGCCGTTAATAAGTTCAAACGTACAATAGAAATAGATAAGATCCATAATTATTCAATACAATAAAAACAGCTTGAGACATGATCGTTTTACCAATAACTGTAGCATTTTACTCATTCACATTGCGCATTCAACGTGATATTTTTTTAATATTCAAAGAGTATTTTCGTAAATATCATCATAATGAGTCATATTTCAATTAATATGCTATGTATTTTAAAACAACTTTAGAGAATGCTATGATGCTACATTATACAGCTATATATCAATGTAACTCAATTTGTAATCAGTAACACAGGTGTCATATCCATTACAGAATACTAAAACATACATTAATATTATATATTATTTTATTCAGTAGTCTTGAATATGTCTATATTACAGTAGAAATGCAGGAAACAGAATATTTGCACAGTGATCCATAATACAAAATATATGTAACGATTCAGTTAATGGTAACAACCAGTTTTGTCAACTTTATAAAATAGAGATTAATGTTTTAAGCGAACAAAATTATTGATGGGATGCTAATCTATTTACGCAGGTGAACGATTTTTGCCTACAAAAGTACACCCACATAGCTTGCATGCACCTAGTAACATCATTATGTGACTTGGAATGTAGAATGTTGTACCAATCAAAACAAGAATTTTGACATCGTTCGAAATACTCACATCCGCATATTTATTAGCTACAAAGAATTAATCAATAGATGGCAACAGATACACGTTTCTATAACGTAACTCTCATATTATCTATTTGTTCTTTTTTATAGTAATTTAATTACATCGTAAACTTTATTAACATAACATTACATTTTTACTCCGTGAGATCAAAGAGTAATAAACTTTATGTTTTCTAGTAGAATCAATTAGAATAATATGACGCGGTGAATAATTATGTAGCTTGCAGAATGTTGACTTTATATTGGCCGTATCCTAAAGACGGGTCAAAATACGCTTATATTTATCACCTTAAAAATGTGTTCGTGATTTCCAGTTTTTATATGAATTTAATATTAAAATTTTAATTCTGTTACAAGTATATAAACTACCATGACCTTGAAGAATATATTTTCTTTATTTATTTTAAATCTATTAGCAAAAAAAGACACTAAATGGCATGAGTTACTTGACCTGCAAGTATACCTATCTAAATTTCTTGGTACAATCACGAAATTGTGTGTACGGGGTTGCATGCAGGTGGAATAGGGTGGGTATGCTCATTAAGCCGAAACTGAGAGGAAAAATCCTTCGTTCAAATTGCGTATAAATTTTAAGTTATTAGAAGAGTTCGACTTCTGGCTAAATTTATACACATCCATGTTATTAACATAAAACTCAAGGATTATTTAGCAACATTATGTGGAAGCTCGTAAACGTTTCATGCTTCAAAGAGAAACTTACCAGTACCATAGCAAGTCATAGGAAACAATCGCTCCGCTGAAAACACCTTCGTATTTATTACAGCATGCTTGTCGCGGAAGTACATTACACTAGCAACATTTATACAATAGATCGGTCTTCTTGTGATTCGTTTTTAGAATCAATAGGTCACAAGTGACTGTTAAGTGAACCTTATAGTATGTAACATACTAGTACAAGCACGTATTGTCAGTTAAGAGATTGCAAGAGAAAACCTAATCAATTAGTCGACACTGGTTGTTGAAATATATTAATCTGCATTAGGCGTACGGACAACAATAAAAATAAAAAGAAACTAAAGTACATATTGAAACATTTATTTATCACAGATCTCTGTCTAGAATACGGTTAAATTTATTTTTAACTCTACCCTACTCCATTTTGAGGCTTTGGTTAAGTATTGGATCGTGACCCTTTCCGTGAACGTTATTCCGATAACTGCTGTAAGTTAGTTATCGAAGATTTGAATATTTTGCTGATTGTCGTGTCAACAGCATTAGCTCAATGTAATGCTTTCGATTTTGTTTAGTGTAGCGACTTTTAAACGTACCGTTCAAACTGGGCAGTCAACTGGAAATATAATAATCTATTACATGAGAGAAATTTTCTATGTCATGATGAAAACGGCTGAACTGTTTTTCCTCAAACTTAAACCCTTTTTGCTTCAAATAATACACCATTCACCGCGATGAATACCGATACGGAAATAAATACAGGATTGAAAATTATAACACATTTTTTTTTGCATCACGGATTAAAACAGCAAAATATAGACGGCGCATTGTACTTCCTAAGGCATTATTCTATAAAGATATGGAAATAGAACGCTAAGCCTTCTTAGATACATAAAATTATGATTAATTACGTGTTAAATAAAATGTTGATGAGTTTTATGAATCAACGGCACGCAAACCTTGACCACAATTTTGATGTAAAAATAAACGTCATTCCAATAGGTAACCTTTTTTTGAAACTGTGTCGAGAAGTACAAAAAGATGCAATCGCAGTGACGAATCTTTTGTTGACCGCATACTGCTGATGAAACATTCATATAACTTATACCCCATATAGTAATAACGATTTTACAAACCGTACATTTGTTAACTGGGACAGTGCAGGAAAATCCATGATCGTAACAGATACAGTAAATGTTTGTGAGTTATCATCCATTAGGTTTTTTTTAATTATTTCGGTTGTAGTTAACATTTTTGGTAATGTGTGAGTTTTCCATAAAAGTGTTTTATCATAGTTAAAACAATTCTAATACATAATATGATATGAATTCGTAAAATGACAACCGTGACTTGTTCCAACGCAGACAAGGGGAAGTCAAAACTTTTCTCTATCAGTTTGTAGAAGTTTAAAAAGCAATTCTGCGGGTATCTGTGAATTGCGGGTTTCCTTTTATTATATTAGATAAACATATATACTGCATAACTGCAAATACGGCGCAAGAAATATATTCGATTGGAAGACGATTAATTAATTTTATAGACTCAATGAGACATTATACTGGTATCTGGACATCAGTCTAGACAACGTCGATTAGATCAAGTAGCGTCAGTTAGACCCAAATTAAATGGCGCAGGGACTGACAAGTGAAGTTGGCATCGACGGGCGGCCTTCACATTTCACAACACCCGGACTTAGCGCGCATCCAGCTAGCTCAGACCTCCGGACGACGGGCGTATCAACTCGTTCAAGTCACTAATTCACGAAAATATACTTAAATCGTTGCATTTCAATCTAATGTAACGTATAGTAACACTCGATTAAGTATAGATTCGATTGAGATACTATGAATTTACAATTGCAAATCGAAGAAGTTAAGAAATATTAAGACTACCCGGTATATGTGGTTCCTTCAATATGTCCAATAAAGATTTATAAGTCTACATGCCCAACACCCTTTTAAAATAGAAATAAAGAAAATACCTATCATAGTATATTTTTATCGTACATATTTACGTGCCTAAAAATACTACATCCATTATTCAATACCCCAAAGATCTATGTATATATAATACTTTCCTGGAAGATATCATTCCTGCTTCCTGAAGCATTATTCTGCTACATTTGAATTAAAGTTCCTTGAACGTTGTTCCTGAGTTCCACTAGCGGTTAATTTGACAAACATGTCTTTTTAGGCAAATTTAAGTTGATTATCAACGTCGGTTTTCCATTTCCTACGTCATGTAAGCCACTTTATTTGTTAATAACTATGACAGTTGTTTCCATAAACTTTCTTGTTTTATGATTTCCTACTATATAATATACGTAACAAATACCTTGCATAGCTATTTCAATTATACGCAAAGAAAGTTGTAAATCTTAAGAACAGAACAAACTAATTAATTATATAAGTATATTGCAAAAATGAGTATATAAACGAAACGAGTAAATAATAAATTCAAACAGGACAGACAAATTGAGTATTACAAAATAGTTTAAAACAACGAAAAACAAATGATTAGGTTCACGTACAGTACTTGTAATGGCGGATGGAAAAAAATGTAGTGTCCATGTAAGGTATCATTGGATAGTATTAATCATTATTATGAATATTTCTAAACACTCTTGGAGTTAAATCTACAGATTCTGATATCTGTTTTACCCTTACATTTGCACAATTAAAGAACAGTCCGTCGACGCTTTAAATGTTATATACAAACGTTCCAAATAATAGGCATACACATACACTTGAATTATAAATCCTCATTCTGGAGATATCGATTAAAATGTAAAAGAATTCTTAATTTAAATGTAAATTAAGCTTTGTTTACATTTACACCAAAAATTTCATTGAAAAACTTGTACTAATATATACATATGTATGCCACTGACATTAATAATATTACAATTAACTGTATCAGTTAAGGTTACAGCAGCCCATTAGCACAAAAAAATACGCATCATTTTAATATTAAGTTCATGCTATTACTCATATCTCCACTAATACGAATAGAAGCATTGGAGCAGTATATGCTCGGACGCCTCTCCCATTGGATAGAGCCGTCCGAGAGTGAGACATAAGAGCTGAAGTACTGAAGCTTTTAAAAAGTAATACTAAGGTACATTACACATATTAAGTCACTGAAAGTAATTTTCGAATTAAATAGGTAGTAAACAAGTCGTAAATTTTATAGTTTATTAAGAGATAAGGGTATAATTTTCCCGTCATAACATAATATAAAAATTCATTCGTAAAACTTTTAGCCTCCAGCAATACATCTGTTACGTAGTTAATTAACGTAATGTTTTGCTTTTAATTCGTCATAATTTAATGTCGGCTCCATTAATTCTTATGAATATTTTCTTCTTAAGTCATCTGACATTTACATATTTTGAATTTGCCCTTGTCTGTTATAATAAAATAATAATGAGCTGTTATAAAGTTTATTTATGAACGAATTATTTTCCGTCGATATAAATTAAGAATTAAAAAAGAGCATTCAATAGTTTAAACTTATATCATGCAATTATTGACAGGACGTCAGTTGATGCGTGCAATTTGAAGACAGCAGCAGCAAGTTGTGATTACGAAATAAAGAGAAAATTTTTTCCCACTTATCCAAGCAAATAGTTCAGTCGTCGAATGAAACGTAAAAACATTTTTTTGAATTGCCAAATAAAGGAAGAAAAAAGTTTTTTTTATTCGATTGCATTTTTATATTTGTTGTCGCATAACAATGTCATTTATAAATTATTTGGATTTTTTATTGAAAAAGGTATAGTCCTATAAATTTAAATAAAGAGAAAATAGTATCCCTAAGAATGGATAAATAGGGCATAAAATTTGAATTGTATTGACTTCAGTTTCAATAGGATTCGAGTAATGAATCTATTAATATCGATATCAATAATCAATTATATCTACAGAAACAAAAATATAAATAGTGTACGATATGCACGTCATCAAACATTTCTCCAAGAAATGTATCCTTGTGATAAAGAAATGCATTTAAATCCGGACAGAGATTCTCGAATTATGAAATTATGCCTTTGGTTTATCTAAAATTGACCGCGTTAATAGATAAGATATTTGCTACTTATGGATTTCAGTTCACCGACTTCATAATAACTTACGTTTTATGGCACATATGTCGCATATTACATCTGGAATGACAGATGTTTCATAACTATTATTTTTATAATGATCGCTTAAAGTGTTCGATATTTACCTATCACAACATCGATTTTTATTATGACATTACCAGTCAAGAATTGCCAGTCGGCACGATTTATGAAAATACAACAAAGAGGTAGGTTGATTACAATAAATGTCTGTTGTGTGATACAAAAAGCGGGACACTTTTGCAATATTAAAGAGTAACGTTAGAAACACCGTTGCCGACCCGGTGGGGTTTTTTACGAATTATTTTAATAACGTAATCTACACAAGTAATAAAATTGGAACTGGTCGCCATCTAAAAAAAATCTTATTATGGAAATACGTCATGAAACCCAAAATATTCGTTGTTTAAATTTTTGTGTGTGTCTGTGCGTCTGTGCCCGCAAATCTCAGAAACTGTATTGTAGAGAACTTCATTTAACGTTTTATGTTCATGTTAATTACAATCAGTTTATAAATAAAAAAAAAGTTATGTCAATAGCTATACGTCGTATATCGTGTACAGAGAACGATAAGTGTTAATTAATTAATAAACTTTAAGTTTAGTTTATAATAACCTGAGTATGTTTGTTAATATTTTACTTTTTATATTATAAGAATGTTAATGGAAAATAAAAGAAATATCTCAGTGCAGTCAAACGTAAAGTATTAGATTAATTTTTAAACTTTCCAATCGGTAGTGCAACAGATAGTATCGTTTAAAGCGTTTATAATGCAACTATTCAAATAGAAGCAAAATTTTAGAAAACGAATCTAATAAAATTAAGTAATTCGATTAATATCTCAACTTTCCAATGACTAGTGGAACAAATAACGTTGCTTGAAGCGCTTTATAATTGAACTGTGGAAATAAAAGAAAAAATCTAGAGAACGAATCTAATAAAAATAACTAAACTACACAACGATATCAAAATGCAAATGACCTTAATCTCAATTGACACAACATACAAAGACGACTTTATATTTATCATTCACTTAACATGATAGTCAGGAAGACTGTTTTTACAAAGACACTAGCACGTCAAGGTGAAACGTACCTTTGTATAGGATGTAACAACTAAAAAGTCCGCTGCTCATTTATAACAAGTGACACAACATCAATAAAACATAATTACTGTTATGTAATTATAGATCCAACGCAAAAAATACTATTAACACGATTGTAATCCTTATCGTCACAAAGCAGTATATTGCATACGTCAGCAAATGATGTAATTAAAGGCATCAATACAAGAATCCGGATGAGTAACCTACCATCTACCATGGTCACTTTTTCTATCGAAGCATCCCATTCAAATTACAAGTGTACGATAATGACGCAGTGTAATTATTGACTCAATCAGGGAAGTCAGTGGATGAGTTCAAAGATCAATGATTTCCTACACTTTTTGACATTGCTAATGCATTACATATAAATACAAATAACTTTAAATAAATAACTATAAAAAAGACAATACAACGTCGACAAAGAGCATATATATAAAAAGATAGCAAGAACCATATAAAAAGAAATAATGCCTTCATTTCCAAAACCAGTTTCCTCTGGATTTGATACAGACAAAGTCATTTGCAGCCATTTATTATAACACGAATTTTTGATACGTCATAGTTGGTAATCCTTTTTGTTAAATTTACTCATTTTTACGGAAGACCAAAAACTATTTATGTCAAAATTGTTATCTTAAGACTAAATGGTTTCTAAGAAAAATCTCTATGTCGACTATGGTTGAGGATTTCCCACTCTGTTCTAGTAAAAAAACCTACTATATATTTACATTCCATTTAATCTGTACATGTCAATCATGCATCAATATTAAATCTAAGTACAAACCTCCACAGTAAATTAGCTGACACCAAACATAGTCTATTGCGACAAGGTAGAATTAGCTATGGCCTCTATTTGCCCAGTAACACCAACCTGGGTGTAGCACGCAAATTTACAACGTATACATAGACAGTTTCGTAAAGTGTAATGGCATTGGACTTTATGATTTATATTAATATTAATTCGCAGATATTACCAAATAGTTTGTTGTTTGTAACCACACCACTGATGCATCAGGCACTGCTCTTCAGTGTCAGTCAGTACTCAGTAGTCATACAGCTTCCAAGCAATTTGCATTGACACGATTCCTGTTAGCTTCATAACAAGCAATTGAGTTCAAGGACGAGCATAAGAATCATGCTAGTGTCTGTGACCAGTGTAAACAATGAGTTATGCCGTGGTGTCCTCATATAATCGCGTATAAAATATGATAATTGGGCGCTCAAAACCACGTTCCGCTATTACCACTATTATTTGAATTACTCACAAAACTACTATAAATATTTACTGATTTAATCTCAACGGATCCAAACAGTAAAGTTATTATCATTATTATATATCAAATTTACATTTTATTTTTCAGGCCTGCATAAGTCTAAAGTATTTCTGACCGCTTTTTACAGTTATGACTTTGATGCTTTCTTTCTTGGAACCACAAAGGCAATGATATGTGCATATCATTACGAGTCTGGAGAAACAAATGAAATGAAAAGTATTGAAATCAACAACCCAAATCCGTTAGCCATTGTGACATTTGCAGTGCCGAAAGTATTCCAAGAAGAGGCATGCAACAACAAACTTTCTCTTCCAAAGGGGAACAGTCTAGATGGTCGTTAACTGATTATCATGGTAACTGTAGCAAGCATTGTTTTAGAAGAGAGAGAGCTTCCTCTAAAACTAGACAATGTAAATATTGCCTTCATTCAAATAAATTGCATACAATTGTCCCCTACTAATTTCATAAGATTCACACACACAAGCAACAAAAGGGAATATATTTGTAATGTGTAGCGATTTAATTAATGTTATTCCTTGCATGTTATATAACTTTAAAAATGGCTTAGTTGCATAAAATGTTTGAATGTGAATGGCTTTGATAAAATGGCCATCATCATTATAATTTATACATGTAAGTAATTCCTAATGTGTTCCGTTATAGACACGCGAGCGCATTCAATTAGATTCGTCAAGATTACTGTCGCTATTGCGTAACACATGTCTCGGATGTCTTGATGTTCGTCTCACATGTTATTCAACTCTTCACCTGTCATTACAATATTGAATAACGAATGTACTTCGTCACCGTTAGACAAAGTTAGCAGATACCGAATAAACTTGAAGATTAATTACCTTAGCTTTAATCATTTTTCGATATATTTCGAGATTTGCTTGAAAATACATATCTACAACAACAATGTTTTAACGTTGAAAACAATTTTTAAATGTTAGTTTTTAATACTCCAACGGCCTTAAAAAACGACAAGAGTGTAATATCCTTTATCTTTTTATGACCCAAGTACAAGAATACATTATCGGGAATTGTGCATAAGACACGAAATTGAATCCGGTGTACGCAATCATAGCGCATTCCACACCTACTTGTTGCAATATTCATGTCCGTAAAGGACAGACAAAATCTTGGACTAAATGAGAAACCTGTAACATAACTCAAGTGAGCTAAAGCAATTTATTTTTTAAGCAAATTTCAGTATGGAATTTGTTAACAACTTTTTGATATGAAAAAATGGAAGTTATCGAGATAAATAAGTAATGATTACACGAGAAGCAAACGTTATTTAATTTGTATATTAATTATAATTGCATTAAACATATTCATACCAAAGCACGCTGAGTAAATGGAAGTGAATGTTAATTGCTAGAAGGTAATGAAGCAAGCCACGCCGGAGTCCACGTGCAGATTCGTGTATTGCTTTGCCATATTATTAAAGAAGTAGATTATTAAAGTTTTAGTATATATTCCCTCAAAGTATACCTACATTTGTCATACAAACATTTATAACCAAAAAACTAGCTTTTTATGTGAGAAGAGCAGGAAACGACCAAACATAACACCAGATGTTAAGTAGCAGGTCACAGACATCCACGTACAACCACAAATACGACTAAAATACTATCTGAGCTCGAATGTAGATATGTTGCTACTCCTGAGGAGTAAGACGGTTGCCTCATTTCAAAGTGTAGCCGGCAACCGCACCTCTCTAACCAAAACACAAGTAATGCTTTAAGGCGGATTATGTGGACGGCGGTGGTACCTCCCCGGTCGAAGTATAGTTCTCCCACCTTTAAATTATAATAGTATGGTTTTTTTAAATAACGATAAGCGGATACGGGTTGGTGGTTTTAATTTAAATCAATTGATTTCTTTTGTATAACTAAGCCTATGAGTTACAACCAATTACCAGTTACCATTTTTTTATTTAAACTCAGTTCGGAACGCGACCTCAGAAGATCATCCGGCAAGAAATTCCATTCAACAAGCTTGTTTTTTTTTTCAAAAGCTTCTACATCAAACCAATTTTACACCTAAACAATTAATTAAATACCAGTCAATTAAAATGAAGTCAATCAATATTATAATTGCATTTAACACATTCATCCCAGAGCGCGGAATTAATGGAAGTAAATGTTAATTGATAGAAGGTAATAAAACAAACCACGTCGGTGTACACGTGCAACACGTTGTTTTTATATATTACTAACGATAAGCTGCGGACTCACATGCGAAATACGTGTAAGTTTAAAACTTTGATTGCGGCGCACATATCGCTACTTTAAAACAAAAAGGCCACAAATCACAAATATTCAAAATCCTTTTTATTGTAAAAATTCAAATTTTGTCGGTCACATATCCGAATCAACCATTAAAAGCAGAA
>DWON01009113.1:0-11649 GCA_018251015.1 Phocides pigmalion okeechobee | reverse complement strand
CTACGTTTATATAAAGATATAAATAATTTGAAGTCAATTTATTCTAGAAACGTATCCTTAAATATATTAAAGTAAATATATAAATTATATTTAAAAAGGTGTTTCTAAATTAGTTGTAGATATGACTTTATTAAAAATGTCTAATATTTTATACTGTACATAAAATAATATTCAACAATAAATTTAGAACTATTTAATGCATCTTATCCACTCGTTTAACTTGAGTTAATGATAATTATTTAAATGATTTATTAAGCCATAATATATTTTACAAATAATCAATAAAACTCCGTCATGCTATCCGAACGCCCCAATCCGCAACACCTCGATCCTTAGCCCATCTTGTTGGACCATCTGTCTCTATCTAACACCATACAGCGTACTATCGCGGTCTCTGTCGCCGCGGATAATTGGCGCCGGAGGAAGCGAGAAGCGGAGAGATTGATGATCTAAGCACCGGATCGATCGACCACTCGGACTTTGCCTTTTTTAACTTTTTATTTTTATTTAAGCCATTGCCAATGTTATTTTGAGTTCCGTTGCGCGTTGCAATTCTTTACTCTCTACAAAAACATTTTAAACTTATATCTTACTTTGAAAGTATTAAGATAATGTTTTCTATCTATAATTAGTTTTGGACCATGGTTTTGCTCGCGCAGAAGTCTATATAATAATACATCGATACAACATTCAACCCGTATTTTACATTCTTGGGAATTAAATTTCCAAAATTCTTTGCTTAGAGCTCATTTACGCTGTAAAAAGAACTAGAAATTTCTAGATTCTAGGTTCAGCGAATCCACTTGAGCACAATAGATAGTTCATCAATATTTTTGTCAGTACCCGTACTATGATAGATATAAAATTATCTATGAATTTAAATAAAAAAACTTTATAACTATTTTAGCCTGTATTTTTTGCTCTAATCTGCCATGTATAGTAATACCAATATTTGAAACGAACATACTAAACTTAACAATGAATATAAATTTCACAATGTATAGGTAGGTATAGCACTGGCTTACTTCACAAGTAATAAACTATTAGCGTCTGTCAGCCGGCCACGTGTTTCATTTATGTACCTAATACAATTACTTAGAGCGTAACAAAATCTTATGTTACCTTTGATATTTTTAAATTCTGTGACTTTTATACTTATGCATTTTTATATTTCATTTAATAATCACGTGACTTAATTTATCAACTAGGGCTTCAAACATCAAGAACTTTACATAACAATAAAGTTTCTATAGTGTAGTAGAAATATAATTTGACCGGGGGTACCACCGCTGTCCTCATATTCGCCGTAAAGCAGTTCTTATTACGATGGGAGAGTTGCAGATACCAACTACACTTACAAGGCAACCATCTCAATACCAGAAGTAGGAACGCTTCTATGTAAGACATCAGGCAGGACTTTAGTCTAATTTGTAGTTAGACGTAGATGTCCATGGGCTGCAGAGACCATTTACCATCAGATAACCAACACTCTCATTCGCTACTTCTCCAAAACAAAAAAAAAGATTCAATCCTACATGAAACACGTATTTATTTATTATATTGTATTGAAACAGTTGACATACGTACGTACACATGACACTTGAAATATGATTACACAATAAATCATAATCTACTAGCAAACAGACCTTCAGATAATGGAACAATAAAGAGTTCATCGTATACTTAGTACACGGGAACTTGAACGAAAATATTTTGTAATACATTGAGAACGGCCCTTGTATATTGTGTCTGCGGTCTACAGATAACCAAACTATCTCATCTTTTTACTATAAACGGGTACTATTTACGATTTAATATTATAGTTAGTTTTAAGATTTTTCATTATTGTAATTAATATGTCATATGTTATTATAATGTTAATATAAATTTTACGGTTTTTAATTGCCAATATTTCAAAATTTAGAAGTCAGTCGATCTTAGTCTTAGTAGATCTTATCTGTGCAGAAAATGTTACATATTTTTTACACTTTACTAATTTGCAGTGTTAATTAATGTAGAGAAAACTTCAAAACGAAATCTATTCAAGTCTCAAAGCTAACATACTCGTGGTATACGCTGCCCAATGCGGATAATGCGGATAGTGCGGGAACCGGTTACGCACTCCGATGTAGGAAGCATAACCTGCCGAAAGCCTTCCGACAAGGTTTAACGACTGCAATCTAATCAAAACAAGTTGTTTGTCTATCAATTTCGAGCTTCCGCGAGGCTCCCACGTATTTTAAACGTGTACACAATATATTTATGTAAGTTATATTTTAATATTTAATTTTTATTCTCATGTCATCACGGAATTTTATACATTTTAATGTATAACGGGCACTCACGATTACCGCTTTCTAATTGTCAATATTTAGAACCATTTGGATGGCTCGTGGTCACGGCTCAAGTCTCAACCGCAACTAGTTCGCAATATCTGCCGATAAAAAAATGTTAATCGTCAGTACCCGTTATTTAGTAAAATACATATTTTACTTGTTGTGCCTGTAGTTTAATAAGAGTGGAAGAGTGATTATCAATTTTGAAATATTTTTTATATTCAACTACTTTTTTTTTTATAAGGTGTTTACATACCCTTGATGAATGTCAAAATAACAATTTTCAATTCAGTTAAATAGTTATCAGATGTTCTGGTTCTAATACATAAATAAAATATGTAAAAATAAATTATCTTCAACTTTGTAATATTATAGAATAGAAAAGATTTATATATAATATATAGTTATACGTATTTTATAAATAACAGATATAGTAAACAAGAATACAGTGTACTCTGTTATGTTAGATAATGTCAGACGCGTGTGAAGGCCATCTGGTGTTGTTTAATGATCACTGAAGCCCATAGACGTCCATAAACAACCTCAAACAGAACTGAAGTCCAAACTGAGGTGGTACGTAGGTTTATTACTACTCCTGAAGACTAAGACGGTCTGGCCTGTTTTTTCCGCCGGCTTTTCTCGATCAACTTTAGCCAACAGGGCACCCAACCCGATGTAATGATTGTACATTGTACCCTTGACATTCATTAACTGTACGTAACCTTACAATTAAAATAAAATATTTAAATTTGAATGTGTTGCTTGTTTTTGTAATCATAAGTTTTGACACATTTTTACTGTAACAAAAATAACAATAATTCAATTTTGCGCAGTTTCCATGTAACTATGTGTTTTAAATAAAAATATTAGTTCTTAATTTGTTAATACAACGTCGAAGTTCAAGGTTATCATTGATTTTTTTCCCGGAAAGCAGTTGATAAGGCACCCGTTACATAAGCAAGTGCGGGTTCGATGCCCGATCGCAGATACGACACCGCTGACCCTCGATAGCCCAGATAGCTTATCTGACATGGCACGCCCCTAGCGTCTTAGATTCTTAATAGAACTATAATAACAACACTATTAAGAAACATAACTTAAACACAATCTAATATAAATCCCTAGATTCTAATTAGAATTTCTGTCGCCGCATGTCTAAAACGAAACACCTCACGAGTCAGTGGTAGTTTATAGTCGTTTAAAAAGTTCTGTTTACAATCTACTTTGAAAAAAAAAATATCTTGAATTTAGTTTTGAATATATTTATACATAAAAGGGTTAACTAACAGACCCAGATAACAACGCTTAGCCAAAACACCTGAACCTATAATCCTGGAATTTTTAGATAAGTTCTTTATATATAAGTTGGTATTAAGAAAGTAATTTTCGAGATTTGACCCCTAAGGCGGTAAAATAGGCATTGAAAATTTATGTTAATGTATAGTTGTATCAACTTCTACCCAAGCAAAACCACGGGCAAAAGCTACCAATTAATTAAAGAACGGAATAAATTGCGCAGTTATTTATATAATATGAACTGTAATCATACTAATTATAGTTGCTTACGTTTCCCTCAGCGATTATATTCTAACTGTATTTTATAATAATAGAATAAGCTATTATTTGTATTTTATAATCATATAAAATCTTGAAAGTAGAATCGCACCTCAAAAAGGACTAAAGTTCCTTCTGACGTCGTGCACAGATGCGTTGCTACTTACTTTAACGTCCTCACGAGTAGCACCTCATCTGTGATCAAGTTTTACTTCTGTGGAGCTCCACAATGGACCAGAACCCCAGGTTGCAGGTGATGATGAGCGAAATAGGCATTTACCTTTAATAGACTTCATGCATATATGCTACTTAAACTTCATAGAAAAATTGTTTTTGTCGTATCTGAAGGACGATATCAAATTTTTGTTCCGGGTCTGAGTGTTTGTATTTTCGTCTTTGTATATGTCACGATACGTGAAAAACGGAAAAAAAGGAATAAATGTGTAAGGCTATATATGTTGAAAAAGTCAATTCAAATTCAAATTCAAATATTTTATTTCATTGCAAGGTATTTACATACACTTAATGAACGTCAAGGATGCAATGTAAAATCAGTACATCGGCTTTGAGCGCCTGTTAAAGCTGTTAAAGGCTAAAGTAAACCGGGAGAAAACAGCCGGCGGAAGAAATAGTAGTTTTATATAGTTTGCAAAACTCCTACCTGCAAAACTCAAATAATATATTAGTGGGTTTACACACTGATCGTCTGAGAGCCTCACCTGAAACAGCCTTAAACTTACCCTGGGCAGTGGTAATGATGACGCCTGCAATAAATGTTCAGCCAGGTGTTCGAAACCTGTATGGCGCAATGACAGCCAAACATATTGCAACATTAAGCAGAAAGCAGACAGGGCAGTTAAACTGCTTTGACGTTCCCGACCGTGCTGGGAATAAATGCGTCTGGGTGGTAGATAAGGATAATATGTTACATTTTTAATGTCCACAGCGAAGCTATAGACTATTTATAAGATTTGATGTCCAGAGGTCCAGTTCCTGGCACATATTTTAGATTTTTCATAATTATCTACGTATTAAGAACAGTACTAAACAAACGTGCAAGCTATCTCAAGTTATATGATTTCTGCAGTACATGGAGAAGTAAGTCTAACTCCAAACAAGGCTGCAGTTCATGAGAACTGCTTTATAGCGGAGTATGAGGGCGGTAATATCTCCCGGGCTGAACTGTTGTTATATTACCTTGCATAATTTGTTTAAAAAGTGAAGAAGGATATCTCCATGCCTGAGAGGGCTCCAATTATGTTACTTCTTAAAAATGAAATTTACAAAATTGGTGTCTCAAATACCCTGATGTATATTCTGAGGTATTTTTACTTTGTTTTTTATTTCTAGTGCGTATGGTTTCGAAATACATTAAAACATAGATATATTTAGTCTCATTAACGGGTACATTCATTTAAAAATATAGTTTTTATAAAAGATTTTTTTTTATTAATTGAAAGGTTGGGCTGAATTAGATTACCATTACTTGGCCATACACCAGCTACAATAGAAAATAGCATTTTAATACATGGCCTCAAAGAAAACCAGTAGTACATGCACTTGGCAAAATTTTTTGAGATACATAAAATAAGTTTACGCGTTAAAGAAACACAAAGACAAAGCAACAGACAAAGATTCATTTTTACATAATAGAAATAAGAAGTGTGAAGTTAAAATTATTGTAGTAAAGTTGATTACAAGTTAACAGTACACTTATCAGCATGGCTTGTAGGATAATGAAAGAAATATAGATAAAATTTAATAGACAACGTAATACTCATGCGTACCTAATTCATACCACCGACATTAAAAATAAACAAGCCTGTTTTCCTCTTGTTTTTTTTATTTACATTAGTTATGTAAAGTATAGATATTTACATAATTTAATACAAGTAATAGTAAGTAAAAAATGTCTATATGTAATTTAAATATATGTGGTTAGAATATGGTAATACATAATTGAAATCGAGAAAACAGAAAAGTGTTATCTATTACAATCTTTTCTTTGTTATCTCTGTTAAAAATTGTAATACACAATTTTAAGTAAACATGAACGAACTTCATAACTTGATCTTCTGTTTTGCAACCTTGGGGATGTTCATTTATTTCACATGTATTTTTAATTTTAATTGTATATACATTACTCAAATCTAATTTGAACTTAAGTTCAATATCAAAGTTTATTCCCTATTTTTCCTTCCCTAAGGATAGTATTTTCTTTAAGTATAAATGGGCCCTAACGGGAAATAACTTTTCAATTGAAAAAAATCAAAACAGTTAATAAATGAATCAGTGAAGCGGAAACAAATATAAAAAATACTTTTTTGGAGGTCTGTTAAAATAAATATTTTATGACATTTCTGTTACGCAAGTAGCAATATAATAATATAATAATTAATTTTAGTTCATATGTACATTGTAACATTTGTAATTATTATCATTTTAAATAAATACTTTTAATTCAAAGGTTGTAGTAAATATTTCTAAACTGTGTTCAATTATTGAAAAGCGAATTTAAAAACAAAATAATAATTATAAAAATCTGTAAATGTAAAAAAATTGTTACTTTCTTCATGTAAGAGTCTTATAAATTTTAAATCTATCATGTATCTGAACCACTTTTTACACAGTCAAAATATCGACTTAAAGAATATATATTTTCTATTTGTTATTTTATAAACAAAGTAGAACAAAGCTTCAATTTATTAAGGTTTTCATGTTGCGTTCCCATTTTCAATTGTGTTGCGGAATATCATACTTTGAAAGTAAGCTTAAAATGGCATTGTTTTAGGAGCTAGAAGTAAAATATTATTTATTGAGTACATAAAAAAAAATTGCGTTTCATCTATGTCCTAGGAAGAATTATTTTAATTTAAAATATTTAAAACATATTTTTTCTATAAAACTGTCAATGTTTAGTTTTTTTTTTGACAAGACAATTCCACTTTTACATGGTAATTCGATCTACTACTAATTCACTAAACGCCTGAAGGCAGCCATTACTCCTATAAGTATTATTATACCACTTTATGTTCAGCTGGTGGTGGTATTAGTGCGGAGTATTAAAGAAAGTGAATTGTTGAAACGAACCATCAATCTTCATGACGCTCTTATTAAGAACAATATGCATTTACATTACTCGGCATCATCCGTCCATTACGTAAACCAGCCACAACACTTGTAACTGCGCGTAAACACGGGTGTTAAAAATAACACTAGTTTCAGTTAGATAGTAAACTTCCGTCTCCATACCGCCATGAAAATATCAATGGCATATTCACGGCCACTACCTACGTGACCTATCGTAGTTCCTTAAAGTTGTTTACTACGGAAAGAACACCGCCGAGTCGAAAACAACGTGACGCACTAAACATTCCCTCGCCGAATAGAACAACTGAAATTATCTCCATAGGCCAAATCAACGAATGACATTGGCTCTACATTTGTCGTAGGTACCCTATCTATCGCGGCCAGCGTAACCTGAACTGTATCGCCATCAAGATCGCTCGCGAACCGTGTTAGACGGTTCGCGGCAGCGAGGGAGGGGCGGGCCAGCTTACGGCGGGCGAGTCAGTGTGTCACGTGGTCGGCGCACGCGCAACTTTTGTAGTAAGTCGGTCAATGCCCCGAGCGTTAGATAAAAAAACATGCAGAAATTGTTTACGCGGCGTTACGCAAAACATTGATACTGATTGTTTCTCGTTCCGGTTCACGATAAATTTTGCTTAACTTCGTGATTTATGTGCTTCGCAAGCTCTTATATATCTGTGTTTTGCGTTGTTGTTGAAATAGGTTCACTCAAAAACTTACTGTTACTATCGCTGGTTGTATCCTTCAGTCTACAATAATTAGTTAAAAATCCATGTATGAGCAAGTAAAGTACGAATGCTAAAAATAATTCTAGAAAATTGCGTTATAAATACCAGATTAAGTACTTTTAGTGTGCTTTTAACAAAAAAATAAACATAAATGATACATAACAAAGACATATTTTCTGTTTATTGAACAATAAATTATTATCATTGACGTTAATGTTGGAATTGCATAAGTTGGCGATTGTATCGGATAAATTGTCAGCGGCAGACGTACTCAGGTGACTCATTTAAAATGTAGGTCACCCAAAGGATATTTGGAACATTACTGGAATCTGACATGCATACCTAGGTATGTGGAAAAAAATTGCGCAGAAATCAATTGCGAATATAATTTTCCTCCTCCTAAACCCCCGCCGATCGCTCAAATAAGTCAGTAAAAAGAAACGAGTAACAGACTTGTAATAGATTTAATTAATAGACGGGTCTCAGTGAAAACCTGTCTGGCAAGTCGGGAAATTAAGGAAAGCTCGCCGACGAAAGTGGAAAAAGCTCCGCCGCACACAATGGCCAGCACGCACACATGCACGGAGGCAGCACACTCGCGCCGCGGCTGTGTGCCGTTCGCAGCACACACGCGCAGCGATACGAAAACGAAAGTGTACGAGCGGCGCCGATCGTTGCCGAAGCGAGCTCACGAAGTCAGTGGAACTCGTCGTCGAAACTGGGACATCAGTCCGCAATTCGACGCGAACGCTGGCGGACGCGGCGCGCGGTTGCCACACAACACATTACGCTATATGACATAACTGGAAACGCTTGTGATTATGGTGTCTGTGTGAATAATTAAACATGATGGCAGTGGAGGCCCGTCCGGCGAGCGCCGGCCCGGATAAGCGCCGGTCACCGGCTGCGGACCGCAGAGCGATGAGCGCCGACTCCGAACCCCGCACTCTGGCAGCCAGGAAAGCGTACCCTGAACCAGAACCGGAAGACGCTGCCGACGCACCCCTAGATTTGACCGTTCACACCCGCAAGGAAATCACCGTTCGCGATTTCGCACGCCACTCGTTCGCCGACCCCGCAGACTACGTGAGGGCACAGGTCATCCTGAGGCAATCCCGGGACTACCTGGCCGCCGCCGGCCGCGATTCCGGCACCGAGTCCGACGACTCCGCCGGCCGGTTCAGCCCCGGCGAGGATCCCGTCTCCGGGAAGGCATACAAAAAATCCCTAATGAAGAGATACAGTAAGTTTTTATTATTTAGCGCCAGCTTTGTCGGAGGTGTCAAGAGTTAAGTTTTACGAGGTCGGAGTGCGTCCGGCTCAATGGGTCGAACGGGGCTAGTCTGGGTAAATATTTTTAGACTTGTTTGTTAATATTTGTAACAGAGATAAGTGGAACAGGAACAGATCGCAAGTTATTGTTGTTGGCAGTTTTCCTTATGAAATAAATATTTTTATAAGCACATGGCCGAGCTCCATAACATCGTAGCCTGCTCGTTAGCGCTCGGTGGTAACTAAAAGTTGTTTTTACAAAGATAAACGTAGGTTTGTAAAAGTGCGCTCAAATCTGAACAATTGCCAGCATTCACGCTTTGCCCTTGCGTTATGCATGAGTTGCGCTGATGTTTTAACGAATCCACCTAATTTATCTTTAAAATCTAACAAAACGTCAATTCAAAGGAAAATATTCTGTTACGTTTCCTAGACAAGAAGCTGATGTTTATCATTTATTAATTACAGTAATATTTAACAGACGCACAGCTCTCCTCGACCTAAGTATGTAGTTTACAGTTACGAAAGGCGCAGGGTAATAAAGGGAAAACTGTCGTAAGCACTTATAAACAAACTGAAGCTGCGAGCTACGAACGTAGCGGCTCTACAGCCTGCTACGGCGTTGCCGGCGTTAACGTTGATGCGTTATAAAATTTTGAAAAGCTTTTAGACCTAACAACACTTGGTATTTACTTTTACATGTTAATTAATTGTTTAAGTATAATTAATTTAGTACTATTTTAAATTTACCGTCTTTATTTTTATGTTAAACTTAAATTTGTAAATATTGCTATTAATTTGAGCACACAAATTAATTTAAACAATCACTATAATAATCTTTAAACAATGTGCTGTCAATGAATCACAGTAGGAGAATTTTAGTTTTAATATACAATCTCCCTTGTATCTGTTATAAACTTCCTCCCTGCAACATACCTTTAGTGTATATTTTATGTAGACATATTTACCAATATCAGGAATACAGTTATTAATATTAAGGATCATAACCGACGATGCAAGCCTATTACCAGCTCTAAATAAAGCACGGAAAGTTAGTTACAACTTTTTCCAAAAAATTAATGAATATTTACATAATCAAAATCATTATTGACGTCAAGTATTAAACTAAATAGTAAATATAATTAAAAAATCATATTAACACATATAAAGTATATACAATACTATATAACAACATATAAAATATATTAAACTTTTAAAATTATAAATGACTAATGAAATAAATAATTTTAGGGGTTAGTGAAATAAAGATTCACGTGTTCATAATTTTTGTAGTAGATACAAACCTTTCTAGTGCAATTTTAGAAAATGTATGATCTTTTACTATACATTATATATTTTTAAATCAGCTTGTAATGAAATAAATATAAAAAATAATTGGATATCAAATCCAAAATCTTAAAAAAATCAAATAGGTTTGTACTACTCAAAAGATCCGACATATTAAACTTCAAATAAATACTACATTACACGTTAATGTCTAGTTATACATAACGTGAGAATATGTATATTATTTTATTATATACATTTAAACTATATCAAAGATTGAGATAAAGCATTAACGCGTCAACACGTAGTGTGGTAATGTTACGTATCAATTGGAATTTGTGAGAATGATGAACTGAGCTACCTTATCTAAGCACGTAGGAGACAAAGTTATATAGTATAGTGGAGACAAGTGTGTCTTAAGAACTGGTCTCCACTGGCAAAAGAATTAGAAGATTATCTTCTCTTGTATATAAATAAAATAATAGACTTGTCCAATTTAAAGAACAAGACATGAATTTATTTCTTGGCCTATTTTTTTCAGAAAACCATCCTTCGTCTCAACTTAAGTTTAGGAATAACTGCATACAGTACGCAAATTAATCACTTATAGGTGAATACCATTATCGAAGGATTTCCGCAATTACTTCTAGTTTTAGGGAATTTGCATCCTTAGGGGCTAGTTTGCCAGCGGTTGTCAATAACATACTCGTACGTACCAACAGATAGATAAATTTATCAACACTTTTTACACAACATTTTTTTTATCCAATGGAAGTAGTAAATGAGCATGCGACACACCTGGTAGTGGGTGCTACCGCCCATGGGCATCTGTAACTCCAACAGAAGTTCCAGCTGAAGTCGATCAGAAATACAGTGTCATTTCGTAGGATCAAAGATAGAAGGCCCATCTGCAAGTGAGCCAACTACCTTATTTTTATACCGAAACGCAAGATTTGCTTCTCTTTAGAAATGGGCGTAGCCGTGGTACTTTCTCAGTCGACTGTATATATTTTGCCACTTTACACCACTTTACACCACTTTACAACTTGATTTTAATGAGATCTATACTATTATGTGCATATTGATTAAACGCTAGCCGCAACTTCAAAATTTCTCATGTACTTACTTAACTTCCAACCTTAAAATTGATGCAACTTTTCATCTATAGACCGATTGAAATGAAACAAATACTGAATTTTATGCAACTTTCATAATTCATAATGGAAACCGCACCGACATAGGTTGAGCCGTTTCTGAAATGAACGCGCACAAACACACAGACAAACAAACAAAAACAACGATTGTTTTGGATTGTATTGCGTTAATAAGGCTTTTTCATAAATGGACAGCGATCAGTAACAATTTTATTATATAATACCTAC
>DWON01009112.1:0-11650 GCA_018251015.1 Phocides pigmalion okeechobee | reverse complement strand
ACGCGACATTAAAAGACAACGCTGGCGGATTATTTTGTTCTACCCACCAACATATTAACAAGGATTGAACAATATAATTTTTTTAATAAGGGGTAGTTAAATCAACCGTTCTCACCACTGCCGTGCTCATAAACATTATAAAGAATTTCTTGTGTTCCGGTTGAAAACGTGTGAAGGCACCACATTTACAAGCAATGCAATCATCATCGGTTTAGAAGTCGGAACGCATCATAGGGGACTGATGTGTCCGAGATTGGACATAGATATCCATGGGCTGCAGAGACCACCCAATCAGGTATCTAGCACGTTCTTACGCTCTCTTCATAGTACACCATCATGAAGTATTTTACGAGTAATCGTCCGATAAGATTGAAAATATATGCACCTGGTTCATGGACTATTACTACTTTTTTATGTGAGAAAAGTAGCAAACGAGCATGCAAACCACCTTATGTTAAGTAGTCGCAGTCTATAGACATCCACGTGCAACCACAGACACGACTGAAATCCTATCTAAGCTCGAATGTCGATACGTCGCTACTCCTGAGGACTAAGATGATCGCCTAGCTTCAAAGTGTAGTCGGCAACCGCACCTCTTCAACAATACAAGTAATGCTTTACGGCGGATTATGAGGGCGGCTATAGTTAGTCTCTTATAGTCTACTCGCTTATAGTCGAACTATAGTGCTCCCACCTCTAAAATATACTTTAAGGATTTTGTCGCTTAACCATAAATATTAACCATGCCGGCAACCACGTGGGCATGGATCAGTCATCACTGATAATGCACAATTAACCATAAAATTGCGGAAGACAAAAGTAATTAAAACATCTATATTGGTTACCACATTAATAATGGACTATTTAAATTCACACAACGAACTATCAGTCCAAACTTATGTAAACGACAGTGATGACGAAGGATCTAAGTATGTTCACACCTACATACACACCTATACCTGTTCGTTTTCATTTGCGCTGTCATGTTCATTTTGCGTTTCAACTTTCAGATCGTCTTGTGTTCAACGCTGTGCCATAAGACGCATGCAGCTCATCGTTTATAGCTGTGCGTTTGTCGCGTGCAGCTTGTCTATATCTCACGCGTCTCGTTTAGGCGACGTTTTTGTTATTATTAATTTTATTGATATTCTGTTGATTTTTATTACACAGCACTCTTGATTTTTGTATTTTATATTTACACTCTTTTACAAATATTAGGTTATGTTATGTTGAATGTTATCTGTCATATTGTTTATTGAAATATACGAAATGTTGCGCACGAAGTCACCAGCGACAAAGCACGCGCTAAGAGCATGCGCCGCTGTCGAACTAGTTTTAGTGCATGTGTTATTGCATGTGCTTTGTTTTTTATTAGAGGAAGGCGCAAGATGAACACAAAAGCGTAATTTTTGTATTTCGATTGAAGAGGATTGGTTACCAATTACACTTACAAGTTAGATGACTATTTCTGTCCAGGAGTTCCAACCCAATGATGTAACCACAGGTTAGAGAGGTCATAAGTGCTTGTTTAAAAAGACGTAACATAATTAATTATATCATATTTAAAAGGTGGTAGAGCCGTTAGAGCTCGCCCGGGGCGGTACCACCGCCACCCTCATAACTCGCCGTAATGCAACATGTTTTACATGTATTGTGTTTCGGTTGGGGAGATGTGGTTGCCGGATATACGTAATTGGAGGCGACCATCTTAGTCCTCATGAGTAGGAACGCATCCGCGTCCATGCTTAAATAGAACTTCTGTCCTATTTGAGACTGGACGTGGTTGTCCATGGGCTGCAGTGACTACTTAACATCAGGTGGCGTACATGCTCGTTTCTTACTCTTTCACAATAAAAAAAAATCAATTTTCTAAGTATTTATCTATTACATTCCTAGTCTTTACCTAAATTTTATCTGTTTTTGTACCCTAAATATTATCGTGACATTGAACAAATAACTTAATACCTGTTAGAAAAGCAAATAATTTACTATAACTTTGACATTGAAATGTTTAAATAAACCAGTTAAGATAAAGAAATGACATGTTTTTACATGATGTTTGAGTTAAGTATTTAAAATTCTTATCATTACTTATCATTAACACTTTTTGATGACAAAATGTGAGTGTTGACGGCTCATTTACAAATGATGCGAATACCTTAGTCCTCAATGTAGCTACGCATCTGTGATCGCCCTATAGTAGGCTCTTGTTTAATATGGAGTTGGTTGCAGATGTCCATGGGCGGCAGTGACCACTTATAAAGAGGTAGATTGCATATCCGTTTGCTACTTAAAGACAATAAAAAAATGGCTGTTTGTAATTTCGATAATTTTACATGATAACTTCATAAGGAAACATTGATAAGAAAAATCATACTTTCATGAATTTTATTGAATTATTATCCCTGAATTATCATTATTTTGTATAGTACAGAAAGAGTTAATTGAAAATTAATTTATTTTTAGTAAAATTAGCATTTATTTGGAATTGTTAATTCGAATATTTTGTTACTGAACAATTAACAACTTATATACATATGTGATATTTAGGATCTTCCAATCTGCGTTTGTCTGTACAGGATAGGATCGAACGCTTAGGCCTATCATGCCTCTCTATCGCTTGTTCCGCGCTCTCGCTTGCGCACTAGGCTTAAGTGGAAAGTGACAGTTTTTCGTGCACGCCGGTGTTCATCGATTTATAGGACGTCATCACGTCAAAAATAATATTAACCCTCATTTACAATACCCCCTTTATCATAAGGTCGCACGAGGAAAACTAGCCTCGTGTGTACTTCATCTTTGGGTACTCTCAAGGACCTCGACCTCAAATCATTATCATTAAAAAAACATTCGCTTACATGAAAAAACTGGTTTATTTTCTATTAATATTCTTACATAGGAATGAGAGGCTAAAGAGAGGTTTAATTTAAAAACTAATATTATTGCGGAATTTATATATTTACTCGTATGTATCTGGTACTTACGATTAATTAATTTTGATTTTCGATTGCCGATATTTCGAATCAGTTGCATGGCTCGTGGTCGCGGCGAAACTGTTGTGACGGGAGTTATAATTTATACATATTTATTATTCTTCTTAAATCGTTAATCGTGAGTAAAATTTCTTCGCACTGCAGCTTAGCCGTGACCACGATCCGTGCAATTGGTACAAATATCGGTAATTAAAAATAATCGTGATTAGCGTTTAAAAAGCTGCAACTTACCAACATCCAGCCCATTCTCCAGCGCCCACTCCCCAATGCTGGAAACCCAGTTGTTCTTATACAGCTGAGAGTAACAGGATCCCCTGGTGACGTTCCCGTCCAGACCAATGACTCCATACTTGGTCTTGACACCGCCTAGATACGCTGTGGCTGTACACGCTGAGTCTGGGACCTGGGCATCTATGCAGTACGTCTGTGGATACAAGAATTAACGAATATTTTTTACTAGTCTATTTTTTATGTAAGAAGAGTAACAAACGAGCACGCAAACCACCTGATGTTAAGTAGTCGCAGTCCATGGACATCTACGTACAAACACAAACGCGACTGAAAAGCCATCTGAGCCCGAACGCAGACACGCTGCTACTCCCGAGGACTGAGATGGTCGCCTCGCTTCAAAGTGTAGCCGGCAACCGCACCTCTCCAACCGAAACACAAGTAATGCTTTATGACGGATTATGAGGGCGACGGTGGTATCTGCCCGGTTGAACTATAGTTCTACCACCTGTAAATTTTTACCCGCGGTTTCGCCCGCATTGAGACCCTTAAATAAATATAAAAATAATTGCAGCGAGTATAAACTAAAACAATAAACTGGTATCTAACCTCAAAAAAATTATAATAATTTTAGTGTTGCTTATAATTATACAGCTGAAGCTATAGTCAATAATATATTAATTTGAAGGGTTTGTCAAATTAAAATTTTTCGACAAACAACCATGTCTGCCAAAATATTTGTTTTTTTTATACAAGTATCCTACGTCCTTTTTAATACCTCTAAGAATATGTGTACACAGTTTTATGATAATCGGTTGAGTAGTTTTGGCGTGAAAGCGTAACAAACTTACTACTAGTTAGCAGTTACTTAGTCTTACTAATATTATGAACGCAAAAGTTTGTGAGAATGTATGGATGATTGTTTCCATGCAAAAATTACTGAACGGATTTTGATTTAAAATAATGTAATTTATATATCAAAATAACATGTAGGCTTCTGTTTATAAATAAATTTTGGGATTTAACCATAATGTAAGCTCTATTGGATTGGCGAGCGTTGCCTAAAGATTTAAATGAAGAGATTTTATTAAATTCTTAAAAAATATATACAGATAATAAAATCGAATTAAAAAAACTTATTACACGCGGATGAAACCCTAGGGTGTATAAAATAAATTCAAGATTTTTATTACCTATATAAATATAGATAACTTCTATTTTTAATTTTTTCTACTCACTACTATTTTTTCTATATATTAAGAATCTGTCACAAGGTTTTCCCATAGAAAAACAAATACCGTACATTTCCCGCCATTTGACGCAAATATCAATGTTCTTTTTTTTCTTATTTTTCCACCACGTTAAATCACTAGCCATGCGCATATTTTTTTATTCTGTGGTTTAGATACTTAATACCCTTGACAGAACAATATTTTACAACAATAATATCTCCATTCTACGTCTATCAAATGTAAGCACTATTTATAATTTAATTTAGAAGACGAAATAAGATATATCTATCTAGAAGGATTTATGATTTTTAATCATAGAATGGCTAATTTATTTTAATTTATACTCTAAAAAATACAAGTTTTTGTGCTACAAAACAACAAGTATATCTCTAAAACTTGTCTATACAAGTATGTAGTCATTATAATTATAACTTGTCATCAAAGCAAAGGATTTGCGTCCATACAGCCATTCATCAAGAAATGTTAACTAACGTAAGCAATCCTGACAAAAGCCTAAAGAATACCTATTACAATTTATAGCACGCATTTAAATAATAAAACTGTCCGTCATTGTCATCACGAGTTTTCTATTGAAGATTGTAGTTTGTTTCATTGCCAAGTACGCGGCGTGGCCTTGGCTGCAACAGCCTGACAATTAAGCATAGAAGTACATAATTTCCTACCCACTTCCTTCCCTTCATTGTTATTAGCTGTTGCTTTTGGTAAATGATTCTTAACAAGGCGATGGTGTTTACAATAGTTTTTTTTTTTTTTTAATTTGATAAAAGTAGCAAATGCGAAACAGTTCTTTCATCATTATTCATTCATCATTAGTGGCGAGCAAATCATCTAAAATGATTTAGAATTTTAAAAAGTAATAGCACGTAAAGTAGGCATGTTTTTTATGCGAGGAGAGCAACAAAAGAGTATGCAGACCACTGATGTTAAGTGGTCACAGCAGCCCATGGACAACCAAGTCCAATCTCAGTACTCTCAATATCCTTTATTTTATTAAATCTGGTCTACTCTATAATAAATTATTATAATTTAAAACTTGAAGTGATGTTTGTATCGTCAAAAGCTATTTTATGTAAGAAAGTATGAAAAAAAAAACAAAAACAGAAAGACTGTGGAAATGGCACTGTTCATGCGTTACAGCGCGTTATATTGCGGTTAGGTGGTGGGTATAACAAGCCGGTTCCCGGGCCCTGGACGACGAGATCCCCGCCATTCCTCATTTGCAGTCGCTGAGAAGACCATCCACGAGCTCACGCGTTCGCATCTTATGTTCGTTATAATTAAATCAGTTCAAATCGAAGGGGCTTTTCATTAGTTGGGATATCCAGCCCACAACTGGAGCCCGACACTCAACAGGCGCCGTATGAGTTTTTAAACGTCACCTGCGTTTCCCGCAGGGCACAGGTATAAGTCAAATGTATTATTTAGTTAGTACTGTGTTTATGGAAATTGCTATGCAATAAGTAACCAAGGTTTGTGAATGACGGTCAGCAAAAAAGTTTGTTATCGAGGTTTATTTCGAAATTAAGCTGACCTACATCTGGTCTTAGTGTAATAAGTACAGCACAAGTAATAACGTTATTACTTGTGCTGTACTTATTAAGTAATTAACGGATTTAAAGAAAATAAATTTAATAACCATAAGTAATTGCCGATTATGAGGGCGGCGGTGGTACCTCCCCGGTCGAACTATAGTTTTCACACCTTTGAAGTTCGTCGAGATTAGCTTCAAATATAGTACAGAGTTTAAATAGCTGCATGATTTATCGCAGCATTACTCAGTGGAGTTCGCTAATTCATCATGGGGGATTTCGCCACAAATTTACCACCCATCGCATTAATAACTTTAATAAAAGCCCTAAGTTTTGCTATTTTTGTTTCTTTTCAATTTGATTACATACCTACTAAAATCGAAAGCTGTTCCTTTTGTATACGAATGTGCTATCCTGGGGGATTTTAAGGTTAGGGGGTTCGCGGTAGTTTGGTATATTTAAAGGGGGTTCATAAAGCTATAAGTTTGAATAAGCCTGTTTTATAAGAATTTTATAACGCGGGCAATAGTTAGTAACGTTATGAATAGAGATTCGGTGGCAGTCATAAGAGGCTGTTACGTGGTCGTCCGATGTCACGTTCAAGGAAAACGGTAAGGCCGCACGTAGATCTACGTCATTGACAGGCTTCCGATCTTTCCAATGATACACTGTCTAACGAAAATATTTCTTTGTTTTAATTGTGAATAATTTTTATTACAATAATGAAATTCTTAAAACGAATGTTAATAAGCACCTAAAGTAATCAATGTAATCAGTCCGTGTCCAAACTAATTGAAAGGCTATATTAAAAAATCGAAAGGGAGTCTGTGCCCATGCGGAATAGTCCCAAGAACGCTAGCCCCATTCCTGTGCTAAACAGCAATCGTGCGAGATATGAATCGGTCCTTTTTGTTGCCAGCAGCGTTGATTAAGTGAAAGTAATCGTTTGAAAAGAATTTTGCCACTCGGACCCCACGGATCAAATGTTGCAACACCAAGCGGAACAAACAGTTAATCACAGATAACTGGAACATATTTGCGCTTCCGTCATCTGCAGCCTCCGCCGCAACTCCAGCCCTCGACAACGCTCTGCCGGTGAGAAGGGACCAATGTACCGATGCATGTTGCGTCCCATATAAGGCCCTTCCCCATTCCCAAAGAAGTAGTGTCAGGCCCTCCAGCCGCTTGCTATCATATTTTATCAGTACAAAGCCACTTATGTAATCAAAGATAATCCAACAAAATTTGAAAAGAAAGACTATGTCGAAGCAAGCTAAAAACGTGTCGTTGGAAAAAAGGTATTGCTCTTTTGCGTAAGAAAATGTACGGTCAGTAAAATCAACGTTAACCTTGGACCTTTTTATATCCAAAAAACAATGTGTATGGAATTTTCTTAATATATTTTTTGTGTATAGTAAAAAAACGTTCAAAAGTAAAAAAAAGGTTTTGGTTATTTTTATAGAAAGCTCGCGTATATCGAAAAAAAATCCATTTTTTAATCAAACTCTTGTTACATATCTATATTAATAAAAAGATTTCAGTGTCTGCAATGGTTATGGTTACTACTATAGTGTTGTAGTGTAAACTAATAGTAAGAGAATCAGTTAAGAGGAATCTATAAACACATACCTTTACAAAAGCGATTTTTCAGTATATACGAAACATGCATATGAATGTATAAATTCTAGGCTTCTTGAAGTCTACTAATATTTCTTTTAATATCCAAGTTCCGGCCTGTGCCTGAGTAAGAAACAGGCATACAGTTAAGTGGTCATTGCAGCCCATGGACAACCACGTCCAATCTCAAATAGAACAGAAGTTCTATTTAAGGATGGACGTGGATACGCTCCTACTCTTGTGTGTCCCTAAATTAGTAACCATTTAACTTTAGATGGGGTCCAAGTTTCCTACTTATATTATGTAAAAAAAGAAGTTTAAATAGAAGTTTAAGCTTACCACTTGATATAGAGTGAAGATATACTGCTGACCAAGTTGCCCAGGTGTCAGTAGAAAACGGTACATACAAAGCGTAGGGCAATATGTAGGCCACCTGTTTAGTCTCCATGTAATGATACAGAATAATAATCAACGTTGAAAAGTTGTATACCGAAATGAGAACGCCATTAAGAATGTAGTAATATTTCGTCAGATATTTCAAGAACACAAAGTTTTGACGAATTATATTAGCTTTTTTCACATCTTTAACAATATCTTGATACAGTTTTTCTAATGAGTCAGTGAGTTTGTACACTCTGTGCCTCTTTGATACTAAAAGAAGTAGTTTTAAAACGGACAGAATCCCAATACATGTGCATGGCGCTAATTGGGTCAAAGTGAGAAAGTTCTCAGCGGATGATTCCAATATGAAAATGCAGACTTCTTGTATAATCGTTAAAGCTAATGAAAAAAAGAAAATATAGAATCTGAAATTAATTCGGGAACTATTAAAAGGAATGCCTAGGAGCCAAAAATTTACTTTGATCTGTTTGAATATTTCGTCGAATGATGGAATATCCATTATAAAAATATCGAAAGAAACTGTTCACAGTTTTTGAAATTAATACTTTGGGACTATAGACGTTTCTTTGTTGTATTGACGGGATATTAATTCTGAAAGCGTATTTAAAGTCATGGAAAACCTAGGGTTGGCAAAACAATAATTCTAATATTAATTTTAACCAAATATGGTATTATTGATATAATAGATGAACCCTTTTTTCCGAATACAAATAAAATTTGAAACAATTAAATATTATTCAATTGACAATAATGAAACGTTTCATTTAGTTTTCTTATTTATTTAACGATATTTTAAAATCAAATTTTTCAAAAAAAAGTTTGATTGCCGATATTTCGAACTAGTTGCATGGCTCGTGGTCACGGCGAAAGACTGGACACATCTAGCTCAGATAGAACTGTTGTTACTCTACTGAGATGTCCATTTCACTTTTAAGCTTAGTTGTTTTATGAAGATATTTTTTATTCTTTGTTTCAACCCTAACAATTAAAATTACACTATTACGTTATTTTAACACGAACTACAAAGTAATTTTATTTGTTTTGATACTATTAAAAACCAATCTCTGAAAATGATAGCGATATTTTTATGAATAAAAAATGTAGGTAATACAAATTGGACTAATTAATATTAGACCAAAAATACGTACAAACAATTAGGTAAGTAGTATGTTGTTAAATTAATTAAAAGTAACGCTATATTCTATGGTACGTACACTAATCTCTCAATATTATAAAACAAAGGCCTCTATCGCATCTGTTTGTCTGTCTGTTCGCGATAAACTGAAAAAGTACTGGACGAATTGTCTCACAGTTTTCAACAAAAGGTAGGTTCCTGAGAAAGGTTTTGGTGTATAACATGTTAAGTATTTTTTGTAAATTGGGCGAGAAATTAAATAGTTAAATTCAATATAGTAATTCAGTCGTCGTTCGAAATAGATTTTTTCCAATTGTTAGTTTTTGCGTGTAAGAAAGAAAAATAATGTAAGTAGTTATAAATTTTATTACCCGAGCGAAGCAGGGCCGGGTTGCTAGTAAGATATAAAATTACTTTTAACTGAGAATTATAATTATTATTTATTTTGTTTAGTTTACTAAGATTCCATTTTACGGGCCGATGTTTCTTTATTTTATTTTGGAAGGGTATCAAACGAGAGTGCAGGTCACCTGGTGTTAAATGGTCTCTGCAGCTCTTGGGTATCCACGGTCAACCTCATACAACTTAACTCCTGTTTGACGTCATGCATAGGTGCGTTGCTATTCCTGAGGATTTATGACAATGTGTGGTCGCCTCGCTTGTATGTGGAGCAGGTCACCGTACTTTTCCATCCAAAACCTTAGAATTGCTTTACAATGCATTGTAAAGACGGCAGTGGTGGTAGTGGCTTCGCGGCCTACTCGACTCGTATGTTTTCAAACCACCTGAGTGCTGCTGACAAAGTTTAACCATTAACAATTTTTGTTCATTGATTTAAACATAGGGTCTGATTGTCAAAAAATATTTTCAAAGTTGCAAAAAAAAAATCCTTATTTTACTGTCTCTAGTGACAAGAGTTCTGGTTCATACCTTACTCAGGAAAATATTATAGTGTAAAAACTGATGAAAAGCAGACCGAGTGCTTAACGAAGTGCATATAAGGCGTCATTAGTGGGTATCCATGTAACTTCTGTCCGCGCCCGAAGTTGTTTAACTATGTTTAACTTTACGATCCACAAAACTGAAAATTCGCGTTTTATTTTTATTCTATTTAGATAATCAAAACCATTACTGACTTTATTTTGTTTCGTGGGAAAGACCTTTATTTTCGGTAACGTGGAAGATCGCTATTCCGAGTTATGTGGGATGTCCACCCACCAAAACCCCCCTAGCTTTCTTCTATGCTTGTAAAGAACATTTGAATCTCGAGGCTAACACAATTGGTGTTTTGTAGCACCACACTTCAATCCGTTCGGGGGACCTTCCCCTGCTCCTTGAAAATTGGTCCGTGTCAGACATCGTGGTACTTCGGAGCGGCATGATCTCCTACTTTTACTATCTCTTTTATGGTCCAGAGCCAGAGGGACAATCCCACTGCTGTCTAACTGATCTTGAGTCTCCCTCTCAAAATAAGAACTATATCATAAAGTTTTATAGTTAAGTTCAAGAAATACAGATTGGTTTATTAAAAGGCTTATGATGTTAGAAAACGTTATAAAAAAATTGAAACACATAAGTTTACTTAGAATATTTTCCTATACATACCCTTACAAACCACAGAAATATGCTTAACTTTTTAGATTTTAAATATATTATGTAATTCTAGTCAATAAATCTGTAATCAGAACATTAAACAATATCATCAAAGCCCTATCAGCTAACAATTACCTAAGCCCTATTCATTTCTAAAATAAAAAAACGTTAATTATTTTATAATCCAACTTGTTGTTTTAAAAGCAAAACTGTTTTGCTTGTCTACAAAGGAACTCATTTAAGGGATTAAACGAGCTTTATCTGGTAAAGCTCAGCTTCCTAGCTGTTTGCTTGTTGTATCTTTAATAGGATTTACACATAAATTAGTTTCAAGTGAACTAGACTAACTAAATGTTTTGATATTATTCAGATCCAAAGCGATTATTTAAGCAATTTAAATGTGATGATAAGCGGCGATTCAGACCATCTTAAGAGATCATTGCCGTGTATAGAAACCCGTTATTGAATTCAAATAAGATAGGAGCTCTGTTGGTTTTCTTGTTCATTTCTTCCATGTATGTACAAAATGTGAAAGCAGTTTCCTTTTGAGGTATCCCTGAATGGTACGATATGAAAAACAAGTGTAAAAAGATCTTTTTCAAAGGTAGTGATGTGTTGACGACCTGTGGTGTAGCAAATGTCCATAGGCGACTGACTGCTTTCCTGGCGGTCCGCCTTCTTGCTTTTTAGAGTATTTTTTTAAATATCTGTAGTCGATTACAAAGGCGTGTGATTCATATTAAGATATTTATCTCATATCTTCCGAATGTAAGGAAATCTTCACACGGCTGTCATTAAAGTAGAAATAGATGTGGCAATGTTTTTGCGATGAAAAATGAATATTACGTCCCTGTAACGCGGGACCTGAATAGCGCTACGGTATCTCCTGCCTGTCGTAAG
>DWON01009111.1:0-11650 GCA_018251015.1 Phocides pigmalion okeechobee | reverse complement strand
GACTAAGATGGTCGCCTCCAATAATGTGTATCCGGCAACCACACCTTCCCAACCGAAACACAATTGATGAAGAACATGTTGCTTTACAGCGGTTTATGAGTGTGGCGGTGGTGCCCCCCCGGGCAAGCTCTAACGGCTCTACCACCTTTTAATTACTGTATTTTATAAATACGTAATCTAATACATTAAAACTAATTACAATTACAGATTAACTTGGGGTTAACAGCATGTCATAAGAAAAAAATCGTAATCGTTGTTTCAAATTGTAAACAGTAATATTAACTTTAGAAGTATATTTTATTATTTAACCGATATGCGAATTCGACTTAGTATTACCGAGTAACCTGTCAGATCTCGGTTTGGTACCTTAGTCATTACTCGGCAACTTCCGATGTTGCCTAGTTTAGTCTAATCTTAGTACTACCTAATTATAACCTTTACATAATGTTGTTTTTCATTTTCTTTTTTATGTATTAATTTACCATATTCTTTGTTTATATTTGTGTATAGATTCTATGGGACGTAGTAGACCGAAATAAATAAATAATAAAATAAAGTATTTTACTCGACTGTACCTAGCTACATTCGTGTGAGGACTTAAGAAGGCTTCATCATTTCTATTTGTGTGATTACCTAAAAAGAATAAAAAATGAATTAGTATAGTTTTTGTTTTATGAGGAAGAATAGCAAATGTGCGTGCAGGCCAGTTGGTGTTACAGTCTGCAGACATCGACATCCAAACTGTTGTCAACAAATTGCTAATGGAATACTGACCCATTAGTAGATAGGTCAGAATTGTTATATACAGATACAGGCTTCTGTTAGCGCCATCTACCGTACCGTACCGTACCATCTACCGTACGAATTATATTAAAATACGCATTACTACCGACTCAGCGATATATGAGCTTTATTTTTATACATCAACAAGTAGAATATTTTTTTATGTGAGAAGACTAGCAAACGATTATGCAAACCACTCAATGTTAAGTAGTCGCAGCCCATAGACATCCACGTACAACCACAAACACGACTGAAATCCTATCTGAGCTCGAACGAAGATACGTTGCAGCTCTTGAGGACTAAGATGGTCGTCTCGCTTCAAAGTATAGCCGGCAACCGCACCTCTCCAACCGGAACACAAGTATATGGTAAACGGATTATGAGGACGGCGGTGGTATCTCCCCGGCCGAACTACATTTATTACATCGTGACAAAAGGGAAGAGGGGGATTTAATTTAACAACAAACTTACTGTATCCTGGATTCACTTCAGGTTTTTTTGGTTTTGGATTTTCCTAGTCGGTGTTTCTCAAAATTTTCGGCATGGGTTTGGTGTACATTTCATCCACGGTCGGTACAAAGGGTGTGCTATACGTGTCCTGGATTAAATTCGGGATAGTTGCATACGCGTAGCAGTCGGGATGGTCCACGGGGGAGGCGTACGTGGGTTGGAGTCCTGGACGCTGCTCGGGTTCAACGTACGTATTCTGCAAGATTTTAAGTCAGTTTTTGGTTACTCTTTCTTTTTTTATCATCATCGGCGGACGTTCAAGCCTTTGGACGGGGGAATACGAGCCTCGAGGTATGTCCTCTCCCCGGACCTGAACCTGGGGTTACACTCCGGTTAACTATGATAGCTCTCGCCTACTGTTAAGGAGGTATTTCTTTTTGCGCGAAGAAATATAACACTTTCCCTGCGGTTTGTACGCCAGCGTTGTACGTACAAATCTGTATGGATTGCGGACGAACAAGTGTTTACGTCAGCGCTACAAGACCTAGGGCGGACATTACGTCTGTGTATTCGTAGATGATACACAGATGCTAAAAATACAATATTTCAGTGAATTGTCGGCGTATCTTCAGTCTAAAGAAATAAGCCCCAGTTTAGTGCCGCCTTCCATAATACTGATCCGATCTTATATATGAGCTCCGTAGTGCAGCATACACTAACCTGTGATGCCTAAAAAAGATATAGTCGCGCTGATTGTGGAAGGTGACGGCGCGCCGGCCGCGGAACTGAGGCTCGTAGTGGAATAGTGCGCCCAGCATGCGCCCCACCGTCAGTCCAAGCCGTGTGCTAAAGTTGTTTAGAATCACCTGTAAAAGTAATAGCAAGCAAATGTTCGGTTATTGTTTGCATTGTATAGCAGTCTGCATTAAGCACTAA
Source organism: Phocides pigmalion okeechobee (assembly GCA_018251015.1). Taxonomy (NCBI): domain Eukaryota; kingdom Metazoa; phylum Arthropoda; class Insecta; order Lepidoptera; family Hesperiidae; genus Phocides; species Phocides pigmalion. The sequence continues at coordinate 9,481 of DWON01009111.1, read as the reverse complement.
CTGCTCAATGCAGGTTAAAAAATAAGGGATTGGCAAATCAATAGACTTGTAGATTCTGCCACAGTCCAGACTAAACCCATCCATATTCACTGTGGATTTCTTGCATTACTCATAGAAGTTTAGCTTGGACTGAGATCACACCCAGTCCAACTTTGCTATACCACAAGGCTGTGTATTGCGCGGCGTAACGCGCTTGCGGCTTGTACCCAAATGTCGTGTACGTACAAATCTAAATGGATTACGGACGAACAAAACTGCTGTGTTTACGTTAGCGCTACAAGACTGGGGGCGAACATTATGTCTGTATTTTTAGAAGATATACAGATGTTAAAAAATATAATATTTCAATGAATTGTTAGCGTATTTTCACTCTAAAGAATATAGCTCCAGTTTAGTGCCGCCTCCCGCGACGCTGACTTGATATAATATATAAGCTCTGCAGTCAAAGACTGGAGCCTCCAGAGAATTTTCATGTCATACTTAAAGTCCTAATAATTATCTGAAGACATACCTCAGGTCTGTGTGTAGTTATTTCTTTATAGTCTTTCCGCAGTTCTGGTGTGATCTTACAACTGGAGAGCCTGAAGTGTGCAGTGGGGCCATTCGGTAGGTGGATCAGCAAGAATCCATTAGGTTGCTTCTGGTTCTCATTGATTATTATTACATCGGTAACCTCTTCTCTTATTGCCGATTGGACTATACGTTTTACTGATGACCTGTCATTTATAAGATATTTAACACAAGACCATAGAACACAACATAAGATAATAAAAATAGTTTTTTTTACCATTATAAGTATTATAAGTACTTTTACACACATATGGTGTATTGAACTTTTTAATTAATTTATGTACTAAATAGAAAATTATTGTATACAGTAGGACCTCATGAACAAAAACCTCAAAAAAGAATTCAGTCGGGCTAACTAAAAATTTACACATTTGTTCAACACATACCTTTGCCTATACCTAGAGAGAGAATTAGGTATTATTCTGGACAGCTCTTTGCCAAATATCCTAGTTTTAGTGTGCGGGTTGTCAGAGTATGTAATTAATACTTTAGGTTCATAGGAATTCTCAAAGTAGGAGGATAGTTCATCTAATTCCATGTCCTTTTGTGCCTGAAAAAAATGATTTTACTTTTCATGTAATTCTTAATACATGTTAGGAGAGTAGCAACCAATAAACAGACAGACATCCACATCTAAGTTTACATTTTTTGAACTTAAACATAGATATGGTGAGACAAGACACCTGAGGGATAAGAAGGTTGCACCCTGGACAGTAACCTCGCTTTATTTGAAGTTTGTTACAGATAATCTATGAGTGGCAATGACCACATACTCTCGGACAAAATATATAATTCATTAGTAATTGATATGCATAAAAAATAGTTGCTGTACTCAACGTTGACTTGACTGTGTACACAATTGCTACCATACAAAAAATATTTTTCACATGAACAATTTTTTTGTATGGTAGTGTAGCTATAGTATTGTTATAGGCAGTCCATAGGTTCAAAAAATGTACAAAGAGTAATAAGAATTTCTTTGAACTTCATGTAGAAAAAGTCATAAATCTAAATGTCTACATCAGTTCATTAGAAAGTACACACACATATGAGATGATTATCCCGTAAAAAAACACCTATGCTAAGGGTAAGTCGTGACCCGCCAAACACCGTGCCTTATGCCAATGCTCTTACCTCCTCTTGTTCTTCCGCCTCAACATTGGCGAGCATCGTCTCATCTTTCTCCCGGAGGGACTCCAGCGTGTGAGGTACTTTCTTTGGAACATCGTCTCCCTCCTGCTTCTTCTCCAACTTGCGCCTAACATAAAGCAAATGAGATTATCAACGAAATTAATGCTAACATTAGGCATCAGATGATATAACCTCAAACTTACTTTTTTTTGTCTTTGCCACGCGCCATTGTACTAGTTTAGAGTAAAACAAAAAATAGTTAATATATATATTGTTTATATATAGATTGAACACTGTTTCATTAAGTTTATAATTATTTAGAAGCTAACGGAATAACTTTTCCACGCTGTTTAATTTCAATAACAAACTTTTTTTATAATGTGTCCTAATGTCAAATTGACAGTTTAGAATAGACAGTTATGCTGACATTTTACCACAGATCAACAATAAATCTCCTATATTCAATAATTCTAGATAAACTACCTAAATTTATATAAATAACCGTAAATTTACATATGTTATACACGTTATAGATTTAAAATTTAAAATATGAAATATTAAAATCTTTTACAATGTGCTTTTATTATATTTGGTTAGGTTACCGCATGAAGTATAATTATAATTTTTACGTTTTGTGAGTATGTGACTAAATATGTGTAGGGGCAGTAATAGATATTTTAGCACTTAAGTTATATATACTTTTTATTCCACTAACAATATTACGTTAGACGGTACGACCTTATTCGTAATGTAAACGCAATAAAACATTTTTATAGCTTTATCAGCTGATTTCCATCGACTTGATATCAACAGTCGGCAGTGCTGTCGTATAATAATTATAGCTCGTTTAAATTACGACTGTTTTTGTTTATAGAGAAGTCCAAGAACAAAATAGAAAATAAAAATCAATCGGCAATTTTTTTTTTTAATTAATCATGTAATTTAACGTATGTTTCATTTATCTCATTGATTTACTCACTTATTGCAGATAAGGTTTTATTGTGTTCTATAATATGTTTAGGATTATATCACTTTAGTAAAAACTCATTTATCTAGTGAATCTTGAAGTTGTTGTTTCACAGGTCTTGTTTGTTTAATACAAACTTTATTTAAACAAAGTTTGAATGAAATTGGAAGTTCATTTCGTCACAAAAAATGTTGGCGGCTATTGCAAATAAAACTTGGCATAGGTGTAATTGTAATTTTATTTTCCGCTGTGCTTTTAACGAATATTATAAAAATTGGGAAGATTTCCAAAAAATGTTAATCTAAACATTATTGTTACATAGTTAGATTGAAGGTCCAAAAATATTAAGGTATCATCGATAAACCTTGCATAAATGTCATTTGACTCGAATACCGTTTAAATAAGTATCGATAAGAATAAAGTAACGTATCGATAAGAATAAAGTCATTTTAAATTTTCACATCACTACGTTAACCCAGATGAATCATATTAACTCATCCTATAACATTTGTTTTTGCGTATTATACCAGACGCAGTAGTTACTTAATTTGAGCGATAACAACTCTAAAATATCTTTTAATTTTTTACTTACAACCATTTAGGATTTTGCTTTCCTTGTTTACGAAGAAAACAAATTTAATATTCTTTAAAAAATAGTATTACTAAAGAACATATGTTTTCTCTGTACATGTTATTACACATTTTTACACTAAAGTTATTTTCAATGAATTAATGGATGAACTTTTTGCGTTCATAGCCTCACATTCTAACATTATAACAATATATACGGTCGAGGGAGAAAATGTCCATCTACTAGCATAAACACTACGCATTTATATTTAACTCTTTTGAGAATTTTCTGAGTTAAATTACCCCGTTCCCAGTCGTAAGCCTACAATAAAGCCTTCCATAGAGATTGAATTCGGAATTATCATTCCGGATTGCATCTATAGTAAATTATTAATAAAGTTAAGCAACGACCGATCCGCTCGAGGATCGGATAGGTGATCGCTCGTGGCCTAATTTAATTTGTTCATGATGGGCACGTTAAGCAGTTAATGACGATAATAGTCAGCAGTGATTATGAATTGTGGGCAGTCTTGATAAAATGCGACAGGTTGGTATACCGCTAACTTGTCCATCTACAGGTGGGAGAACTATAGTTCGACCGGGGAGGTACCATCGCCGCCGTCTTAATCCGTCGTAAAGCATTACTTGTGTTTGGGTTGGAGAGGTGCGGTTGCCGGCTACACTTTAGTAGTTAGGTATGCTTCACATGTTTTCCAGTTGTTTGAAGATCCTAGCAGTGGGATATAAAAAAACGATTGCAGCAACAAAGTGTACATAACCGCTTGTACATCACTTGATTGATCATTGTGACGAGAGTGCTTAGACAGCCGCGGCCACTTCCTGAAATGCGGTGACGGTGTAACCGGCATCTGCTGGGTAATGTATATAAGACAGGGGATACTTTATTATGTTTGTATGTTGTAATTAATTACCACGTGCTTTAACGGTTCACGGATATTGTGAGGAATCTTGCATACCAAAGTTTTTCGTAATTATTCCAAAAGGATAAATCCACACAGGATTGTGGTATTGCGTCTTACTTGACGAGATATTTAAGGCAATCTTATTGTAGGATGTATATCTATTTATTAATGAAATGGGATCTTACTATATGATTTGGAATAACTTTATAAGATTAATTATTGATTTCATACTATCTCGGAATTTATATATTTTGCTATATCGGCAATCAAAAATCGTTAATCGTGAGTATCCGGTATATAGTAAAAAGATTAATCATATATTTATAACTTAAGATAATTGTATCTTAAGACCGATGACAATACAATAATAATAATTAGGGGAAAATTATCTACAGTACTAGGACAACACTGCGTTAATTGTGATTGACTGTTACTCTTCTTGAAATCCTGTTTGGACCAAAAATTTAAGAAGATATGATGACGGATGAATAGCAAATGTATTTGGACCAAGATTGAAAGAATATAACGGATAGTCGTTGGATGAAACCAACCGGAAGTTCTCTAGGATTGGTGATGGGGTTTGAGTTGTCTATACGATGGGGATTGGTGTTGAATAATAGATGTCTATAATTCATGGACTCTTCTTATATTTATTGGCACATAACCGCAATGTATATGGTAACTACGTGACGTATAAAGATATTGAATAACGATGCGACACAGATTTTATAAACGTGACTGGTGGCGCCACTTTCTATGTAAAACTGTCAATTTTGACAACTCTTGTACCGGATATATTCAGTTCCTCTTTTGACCACGTGAAGTCCGTCTAAATTAAAATGTTTATTTTTTAATAATAAATTTAAGTTTCCATTATCTGTATATTTAAATTGAAATGATTACGGTTGAATTTCAGTTACTAGGAACCCGCTAGTTTATTTAAATAGACGAACAAAGTGAACACTCAACCCTAGTCGTAAATGTAACTAGATCGAATATGACAAAGCTATCCCACAAGATGAAACATATGTAGTAGTATCGAATAACGCGCACCTGCGGCCAGTGGCATCTACCACTGTATCGCAGATTATGTCTTTTGTTTTTATTTCCTAACATCCATTGCTGTTTTTATTTGTTATATTATTTGTTATATTGTTTCATATGCCTGACCTTATATTTCGTAGACAGGTAAGATAGTAGAAGATAATTATTTTAAAAAATGCACAGAATGAGACAGCTGGTAGATCTATGGTTCGAACAGAAAAGTACCATCCCCACCCTCATAATCAAAGACGATGGGATAGAGTAGCTCAAAATCCGTCCCAACTGAAAGGACGTCAAGAGGAACATCGTATTGTTTTAGTGGGTAGTAGCCCGGTATAACTAGTAGCTCTCCTGCGATTGAGTAGTAGATTTCTTATGTGGCAATATTTCTACAGTACCCATATACTTTAACTTCGCAATCAATTTCACTAAATTCGATTAAGAGTCCAGTTGAATTAAGTATTTAATTAGATTCATTAAATAAAGCAATCGATTTCGAGAGTGTTAATTAAAAAAAATGGAAATTTAAATATAGTCTGAAATACTAAAAATTAAAATCTAGAGGGCTACTATAGTTAAGCCGGGGTGCAACCCCGAGTTCAGGCCCGGGCAAAGAGGGTTTTCTTCGAGGCCTGTATTCCCCCGCCCAAAGAGTCTGGGACGTCCCCCGATGATGATGAAATTCTAAACTGTTGTATACAATATATATAAAATAATGAAATATTTTCAATGGTTAACGGGTAACATAATAACGTCTTTGTACGTACCAATGTAGGGTTACAGTAGGTAGATATTATAAGACAGATTAATAACGCTTATCTTGCAAAGTTGACTACTCGTAGTTGGATTTGAACCGCTCGTACGTGATTATGACGTAAACATTATGCACAGAGATGCAATGTGTATACAATCGCTTTAACGATCGTGTGTAAGCAATTTAATGCTAGGTACCTATTCGTTAATTAACTAGGTTACATAAGTACTTAGTTACTTTATACTCTTTTAACAAAAAAACTGACTTCAAAAAAATTACGTCTCCTTTTACCATTCCGAGGTGCTAATTTCATTAAAATATATTTTCATGGATTTCGAAAAAGAAGGAAGTTCTCAATTCGGTTCTTCTATCTATCTATTCGGTTCTAGGCTTTACTAGTTTCCTTTTAGGTTAAGTTTTCCGTCGTTAATTAACCGTTAAAAAACTTTTATATTTGAAATATTGGTCCAATTTGATATTGAAGAGACGGTCCCTATTTTTCTATTTGAAATATTAGGCCTATTTGAAATTGAAGTGAAAAGCTATCTCTAAGGGTCGAAATAGTTGATGGTGATTGTTTTGGAGTTAAACTTTAATTAGTATTGAGTAATGTATTAATGTGCATATTTAATAAAAAAATATTGGAAAGAAATTAGCATCCCTATCTATGGGTAGAAAACAAGATATTTCTGATTTCTTGAAAATTTTTTTTTTCCAAAGTTATTGCTGAAAATTGGCGGTTGGTTTAACGATAAAATGTGTAAAACCCTCAATCTACTAACCTGTAGTTCTAAATATGTATATTACGTAATTGTGGATGTACGTGCTTGGATTAGGTACTAAAAAGCCGCATCAGAAAAAGCATCATCTAGGCAATTTGTCTTATTAGGTTTTTATTTTAGAGATTTTTATATATATATTATAGAGATTAGGTTTTTATCTTAAAATATACATACAACAAAAATTATCATGGAATACCATAAAACGAATTAAAATCGATGCCTAACCTAAATAATGTAAAGAGATCCATGCTCATGCGGCATGGTGCCAACAACGCTAGCCGCATTTCTGCGCTAAACAGCGATCGCAGTTCTTTGCGAGATATATTACCCAGCCCGCTTGTCACCAAAAGTGTCAGAGAAACGGTGGACTAATTGTTTATTTTTTTTGGCATTCGGACACCCTGAACCAAAAGTTTAAAAGACAATCGAAAGAAAATTTCAAAGATCAATTTTCTTATAAAGTTCTATAAATAAATTATTGACTGTTTAAAAATGTCATTTTAATCAAATTAGTAACAACGTGAAAATGCACAGTACGTAATATTTACGTGTAATTTTCGAGCGCCAGCGGATGCCTCAATTAGTGCGACCTTGCGCTGCGTCCATTGTGGTTTGCTTCCTAATGCGCATGAGGACGACGGTAATAGAAAATAAATATTTTAACTCACTTCATTTTCTCATGAAGTGTACAAAGAAACTTTCAAAAAATAAACTATGACTCTAGATTTACGTATCACGTAATATTCTGTTTAAAATTGAAATTATCCTACCTTATCTCTCAAAAATCAAGTTGTTATGCCGTCATCTTTGTTTGGACACAGATTAAATAACGTTTTTAGGATTTTTTACAAAGTTTTAGTATATATTATGTATTATACTAAGTAAGGGTAAGGGGATTGCATTTAGTTTTTGTTCTGAAAAGTCAGTTTATATTTGATTTAAACTATATTTTGAACTATGACGGTCATATAGTATTTTTACGAAGGAATAATACGTAAAATTTGTATATGCATTAATACTTTTGGTGCACACTTTTTCCCCTAATGGGTATTGTGCCCAGCTGTAAAAAAGTCTTGCCACTTTATTTACAGCTGGGGGATGTCTGTATAATATAACATGACGCTACTGCAATGTTCTCATGCTCCGTATTGGAGGAAAGTAGTATTTTTAACATATTTAGCTGTATTTTTAAATCATTTTTCCTATCTTTTCGGATCTAATCCCGATTTTATCGTAAAAGATAAATACTTCTTGTCCTATGATGACAATATCAGACTTAAATCTGATATACATAATCTTGTGAAATGCGTCCTGTTTAATATCTACATAGGTAGTATTGTACAAATATAACCGAGTATTGATCTGAATACTCATTTCCTCCTCTTCTCACAGAAAAGATTACTCAACACTTCGATTATTTATAAAGATTTCAATGAACATTCTCTTCAGAAATAGAAATATGTTTCTGTAATTATGTTGAAAAACCTGCCACGAAAACGATGCCGTCCTGATGAATACTGGTTTATTTAATTGACTGGTTTAATTACTTTCATACCATAACTACACATAATCAATTACATATATTAAAGGCTGGTAGGAATAATAATTTAAGATAAAAGGTACAAAGTAAGCTCTTCTTCTAAGTCGGCGACACTGGCGACTCTTCTGGTAGCAAATGTCCAGGCGACGTCGACTGCTTTCTATCAGGTAGCCCGTCTGCCTTATCAGTAATTTATAAAAAAACTAGCTATGCCCGCGACTTCGTCCGCGTTTAATTTATACATTTTCACAATATGAATCAACCTACGCATACATGCATCCAGTCATTATTTAATTTCTAGCCCAATTTACAAAAAAAAAAACTTATTATACACCAAAACCTTCCTCAGGAATCACTCTATCTGTTGTTGAAAAATGTGAGAAAATCCGTACAGTACTGGTTGAGTTTATCGCGAACAGGCAGACAGACAGACGCGACGGGTGAGTTTGTTTTATAACATTTATATTATAGATATCGGGAAGATTGCTAATTTCATCACAAACCCGCAGGTGCAATGAACAAATGAGCCAATGATTCATCTGCCTCGTTATGAATGAAGAATGTTATTTTCTTACGGACAAAGCGAATTGAAAGCATTTGAGTCAGACAACGGCCATGTAGACTCGCGTAATGGCGGATATGATACAGATAAATATAAATAAAATTGTAGTATCTTTCTGTAATGTAAAATAACTGCCATTCTTCAAGCATACGATGGTATAGGCACGCGATTTGTTATGCATTGAGTTTAGGGTTCGAAGTGTGGTCAAGATATATAAAGAATCTAAAAGATGAAATGGCTTCAGCTCTTGGTGTTCTTAACTTTACGTTTCCATGGCATCCAGGACACGCGATATATCAGTGTCTATAAAATTATTTTAATAATATGAAAAAGCAAATAGGTAAAAATTTAAATAAATAATTCGTTTAATACTATGTAACATAATATATTATTATAAGTTCACTCTATTTAGACATATTTTTAGAACAGAAATACGTATTTACAATAATGCAAATCTTAAAACTAATTATAATAAAAGCCTATGATAAGAGAACAGGTTCATATAAATGTTAAAGGTGGTAGAGCCGTTAAAGTTCGCCCGGGGCGGCACCACCGCCATCATTCTTCATGTATTTTGTTTCGGTTGGGGAGGTGTGGTTGCCGGATACACATTATTGGAGGCGACCATCTTAGTCCTC
>DWON01009110.1:0-11651 GCA_018251015.1 Phocides pigmalion okeechobee | reverse complement strand
TGTGTCATATCTCCTACACTTTTACAATATACAGTCCGCTATATCGAAGAGTGCGAGGCCTTGAGTACCGCACAGTCCTGTTAGATGTTGGACATGCAGATTTCCTTTAACATCAGATGGCCTGCAACCTCGTTTGCTGCTTTTTCAAATTAAAAAATGTACTACCGATTCTCAACTACAGTTCAACCAGAGGTATCAATACAATACAAATCAATACCCGCATAACCGTCACTCGCAGCAAAACCTTTTTACAATTTTGGTTCTTTCTCCTTGAATATAAATCCTGGTTAATATAAGTCCGCCTGAAATATCCAGGTAGCACAAAACCGCGTTAATTCCAACTAAAAACAAGTTTAAAATATCAGTGCGAAATAATTTTGGCAGTTTTCAACTCCATCTGTTATTCGTGCTCGCCACCTGCAGCCGGGTTTGCTCGCGTAATTATATGCAAAGTACATGCAGATCTGTAAACCCTCTTCACGTTTACAAAGGTGCCGGCGTACACAATGATAAGGTATAGCGATGAGATCCGTCGCAATTATGATTGATTGATCAGTTGTTTGATTGATCGATCGATTGACTAGTAGGGTGGTTAACTGATTTATAGAATTGTGTAATTGTTACTCGGTTTTTTATGTGAGAATAGTAGCGAAGAAGCGAAAATGAAATTGCGAATCAACTTTCTATTGATGCTTCGATGGAGACAAGAAAAAAAATATATAAACATGATAAAATTAACTTTATGGAAATATTTCAATGAAGATTTTAGGAATAAAAGTAAGAATGACCACATGTAAATGGGTTTTGATATTAGTTTTAATATACTTTTTTATATTTGAACCTAGCGATAAGGCAGACGGGCTGTCTGATGGAAAGCAATCACCATCGCTTATGGACATTTGCAATACCAGAGGAATCACCAATGCATCGCCCCCTTTAAAGGAGAACTCTTTTTGCAAAACAGTAATTAAAGCTTTGCAATTATTGATCTCAATATTGATCTGCAGTGAAAAGGTGTTTTTAATAGTAATGGACACGTAAAATTCGATACAAACTTTTAGTTAGACTTTAATCTAAGAGTTAAAAAATTCCATGTTTAAGTTTAGTTAAATTATAGTTCATTAAACTTAAAATTATGTGCTCGCATTAAAATACATATAAACCATCATGCACGGTGGTAACGAATTGTTGCAAAGTAATTTTAACATTAATTAATAGCATGGATTTACACAAAGTAACACTTGTTACTCCTAACTCTCTTTTCAACAAATACTTTGTAAGTACCTTCCTTATGTTCCGTAGGTCCAACCATATGTTCTAACACTTGCAGTAAAACCTTCGAATCTAATCTAAATCTAATAATACTTGACAATTATAGCGAAACTTTTAAATTTAAGTGTGCTACAACCTTTATCCCGACTCAAATACATTGGGTGTTAAGGTCCTTTTTCAGAAGCGGGAGAGAATTCATTCGTTAAATCGTTAAAAGTCCTTACATTTGGATTGCAAATCGCATCCCCAATTATAAAGGTGTTCAAGTGTTTTGAATGCGTGGCTCCGTGTTTTTGAGTTGCTTATTTAAATTTTAAGAACTATTTAATGTTTGTTTATAATTTTTCCAACTTGTGGCAGTGATAAATGGATCATTAAAAAAATTTGTCACTTCGTTAGTATACCTTTTTTTTCGGAGCTGGAAAAATTCAAAATTACCTGGTATCGCGGGAGTGATTGCGGATTACGTCAGATTATTACTCAATATAAAGCCCCTCAGTGGTCTCCTTCTGTGATTATAAAGAACTCTTTGACCTCGAAATTAACGAACCTGGTGTTCTTCTGTACGACGTCCTAATGCACATCTCGTAGGAGCTTCCTCGGCTCGATTCTGATCTTTGTCTATCGGTGTGGGATAATTATCTACAAAACCTTGAGAAACGAAACTCAAAGACAATAGACGTTTGATATATATCTGCTAGCTTCAACAAGTTCACTTCATAAACAATAGTCAAATTTAAATAGACGCAGTCTTTCTTCAACTAACAATGGTCTGATAAAGTTCATTTAGATATGACCTCGTGAAGTTGCCAGCCCTTCCCACAACAAAGTCTTAAATAGTAGTTTCTGTCAATAAAAAAAATGAACGTCAATAAACTACCGACTTGTAAGGTTTCTCATTTTAAAGAAGAGGCGGTAACAGAAACTCCAAAACACTTTCCTTTTCCATCTTTGAATATGTAAATTACACATAATACCTTAATTTAAAGGAGCAAAAAGAGCTTTAGTTATCGTTGGTTTTATAATACGCCTTTCTACAAAGTGTGTTCCACCGCCGCCCTCATATTCTTGTTTGAGCTTGGATGTTGATGTCCGTGGGCTGCAGAGACCATTTGATACCCGGTAGTCTGCACGCTAGTTTGCAATTTTTTTACCATAAAATAAAATTAAATTTAAATAAAAATCGCACAATTACGCATACATCGTATGGTATGAATAAGTAACGGATAGACACAATAAGAAGTTATTAGTAGCATTCAAGTAGATCGTTATTGAACACAAAGAGCGAATTCTTTCAATTAAAGTATGAAATATTTAGGTCAGTGAATGTATTTTTTAGATTGCAATATAATTAATCCAGTGAAGTATTTTTATAAGTTCATCACAGATCCATAGAGAACCTTGACACTGGAATGACCAGACTTATGTCCTTAGGGAATACAGAAGTGACTTAATCCAGCGTTGTATCCAGGAGCTGGCCAGACGGGCGACTGTTAGCTATGCAATCCTCAGGGGTCGCATTTTACCGACCCGTCTACAGGTAGCTGGGGCACAGGCATACAACATTAAAACATGGTACGTAATCATAAAAAGGAAAACTTAGATTTTATTATAAAGTTGTATGTTGTTTGTTTATCTTCCCAAAAAAGAAGTCTCGGGGAGCGCAAAATTCAAATCTAACCGAGAATGCCCATGACTCTAGCTACGTTGCCCGCAAAAAAATCAGATCTTGCTAAAGGTGTTCATGACTCCCACTACGATGGTGTATAAATCTATGAAAGGTTTAGAGCAAGTCCAACTAACCCAAAGTTTTGACCAATATTCATAATGACGTTGCGTCCACACTTTGCCAGAATTGACATGATAATGATGGTAATCTAAATAATAAATTGAGATTGCAAACCAAGGCTTCCAAGATGGTAAGCAATATTGAGATCCATCCGATCGCAGCTCAATGAAGCTTTTTTCAAGCTCCATTTGAATCACATTTATTTACATTGAATCCTCGATATTCGTTAAGTATATCTAATTATTGCATGTACCTTATAATGAAATAAAATATTTGTGTTTGAAATTTGAATTTGAAGCGTGTATAGAACAAACTGGAAATATCAGAGAAAATGAAAATATTTTGCGAAAGACGGGAGAACTACAGTTCAACCGGGGAGGTACTACCGCCGCCCTGGTAATCCGCCGTAAAGTATTACTTGTATTTCGGTTGGAGAGGCGCAGTTGCCGGCTACACTTCGAAGCGAGGCGACCATCTTAGTCCTCAAGAGTAGCAACGTATCTACGTTCGAACTCAAATAGGATTTCAGTCGTATTTGTGTTTGAACGTGGATGTCTATGGGCTGCGACTACTTAACATCAGGTGGTTTGCATGCTCGTTTGCTATTCTTATCACATAAAAAAACTCAATTTAATAAAAACCAGGTCAAGGTTAAAAAGATAATGTACGGTGGTTGTTGGAAACATATTTATCGTGACGAAGCGCGGTGACAAGGCGTGATCGCGTTCGTCACTTGGCCGATGGCTTGGCGGGCAATGGCGCGTGTGATTACGGTACTCGTGTACACGAGTTACGAAAGAACAGCGACTTTACTTAAATAGCTTAAGAACAAACGGATTAAGATATCTTGTACATTTTAACGTGATAGAAATCCATGCTCTTCCAGGTACAACAAATCTAGAAGAGGAAGAAACCTAAGGAGACGGGTTAATGTCGGTGTTCTGGTTGGAAAGGTGCGATTGCCGGCTACACTTTGAAGCGAGGCGACCATCTTAATCCTCAGAAGTAGCAACGTATCTACATTCAAGCTCAGATGGAATTTCGGTCGTATTTGTGGATGTCTTTGGGCTGCGTCTAAATAACGTTCTCTACTCGTTCGCTACTCTTCTCACATAAAAAAATATGAAATAAAACAAACACTACCTCTTAAGTAAAGCTTACTGCGATAGATTACTGAAAACAATACTGATATAAGTTAAGCCATTTCTAAGATTAGTGCGCATGAACGCACAGTTAAAAAAGAACTAAGAACTATATTTTTGTTTCTATTGAATTACTTAAGCATAATTAAGTTTTCTATAGATTTTGCGATACATTATTATTTTCTTATAACTTGACCCACAATAACAACAAAGCGTAGAGACGCTGTCTATCAAGGCCGGGTGGGATTTATTAATGGACCAACAGATTATCAGTGGAACGGATCAAGAACTATACCAAATAACGTTTAATGTCCAATACTCAAGATACAAATATAGATTGAAATACAAACAGTATTGTATCTATTTTATTATGTAATCTAAAACCAATGATACTGCGAAATAAGATCATACTAATAAGAAATTACAAATTATACGAATTCGTATGATTGATACTCCTGATGACAAGAGGTTTGGTTAATATCTCGCGCAGAAAATTGTGCTCCTTATGCCGATAGAGTCGAACTCCTTGTAGATATTTAGGTTAGGCTTTTATTGTTAGGCTTAAGATATTCGAACATAACATCGAATAACCTAAATGAAAATTTAAGTCGCTCTTCCACGACACGCCGAGGGCTACATTTAGCTTTTAAGCAACGCTGGGTACGGTCAAAAATTGGTTGGATTACCATAAGTGGCAAAATTTTCTGTGCACTCCCGTGCTTCAGAGAGCGCGTTAAGCAACCGAACCTTCTTCTTATAAATAGATGGCACAGGTAAGCCTTGTCGCAGGCATTATTGGAGGTTCGGAAAAATCCGACAGTCGGCCATTAACACTTTTGCTGCGGCTACAACACTGCTGTGTAATTCTGAGCGCGACTTCCTACACACCTGTGTTGTACCGACAAATATGACGTATGTATTACGGGCGAACAAAAATTATATGTTAACGTCGTAGCCACGAAACAGCGAGAGGAAACAACGTCTGTGTATTCGTAAATGTTTTACGGATGTTAAACAATACCACAGTTGTGTGAATTGTCCGAATACCTTCAGTAGAGAAGAGCTCCAGTTAGGGCTGCCTACCGCAATCCTGACGCAATCTAATACATTCGCGCCGCAGTGAAAGGGTTAACCCGTATCTTCGTTAAGACGTATTTGTGGACATAAAATGGGCTGCAGCTAACATATTTGTTCTATTAAAAAGCGCTAGCAACGCAGTGCTCGGTTAAAACGCGATAGCCATCCATTTAATCATGGCCGTAAAAGGATTTATTGATGAGCCCCAACGGATTATCAGCGGAACGGATTAGCAACTAAGCTGCGAACTTTTAATGTACAGCCTCCGGGCTTTGCTCAAAATATTACAAACATTGCAAAGCTATAAACATACTTATTATAGGACCATAAACCGATTACAGAAAAAATAGCGAACAGAATTGTTGAAGGTAATAATCTATTGACTTTTTGTAAAACTGGCTGCTGCCTGAGACTTTGTTCTCGTGGGCGTTAATTTTCAGATTTCTCTAGATTGTCTTGTAGCAAAACGTTTTTATGCACTCATGCCGGTAACTATCAAATTAGCATAACTTTTTTATGGACCGATTGAAATGAACTTCTCTATTTGGGAAACCCACCAAAAGTCTTCGTTTCATTGTTTGACTAAGCAGGAATCCGATCGAAAATGCCGTTTTTAAAGCGATATGTTTATTACTGCGTTACAAGGATTCTGACGTATACACGTAGAGTTTTCTATTACACATATTTTAGAAGAATTCCTACTAATATTATAAATGTGAATGTAAGTTTGTTTGTTACGATTTCACGCCAACTACTCAACCGATTTTCATGAAACTTTGTACACATATTCTTAGACGTATTAAAAGGTCATAGGATACTTTTTATTTAAAAAAATATATTTTGGCAGACATGATTGTTTGATAAAAAAATGAAAATCTAGTAACTTCAAGGCCTTCAAACTAATATTTTATTGACTATAGCTTCAGCTGTTTTGATTCTTTGTACATATGTTATTTTGTTCTGTCACTTGTAAGAAATGCCAAAACTATTAAAATTTTTAGGTTAGGTTAGTTTATTGTTTTAGTTATAACTCACTGCAATTATCTTTGAAATTTAATTAATGACTTCAACGCGTGCGAAGCCTCGAGTACAATCTAGTATCAGATAAAATGATAAGAGATTTGCAATTTTACGAAAACTCTTAGTTAATTTCGACGAAGATCCAACCTAAAGCCAAGGTTAAGCCGAGAGTTTAAACAAATTTATAAAGACATTGTCGTGAAAACAAACATTACTATTCGGGCCAGCATCTTACATAGAAATTTCAGGCTTCGCACGCTACGTTGCATGCATTTCTCACAGTGTCACCGGAACGTTGCGAAATATGTGCTCGAAAGTGTTAAGGTAGACTTTCACCGTCGCGACACCACGACAATTGGTTACATGATTACTATGTTATAATGAAGTTAAGTAGTCGCAGCCCATACACATCCACGTACAACCACAAACACGACTGAAATCCTATCTGAGCTAGAACGTGGATACGTTGCTACCCCTGAGGACTAAGATAGTCGCTTCGCTTCAAAGTGTGGTGCATGTATTGCGCGGCGTAACGCGCATGCAGCTAGTACACACCTGTTGTGTTTGTACAAAATTTGTATAGATTATGAGCGAACATAAGTGCTGTATTTACGTCGACGCTACAAGACTGCGGCGGACAGTACGTCTTTATATTTGTAGATACTACATAGATTCTAAAAAATACAATATTTCTGCTTATTGTCGGCACATCTTCTTTCTAGAAAAAAAACAGCTGCAGTTTAGTGCCGCCTCCCGCAACACTGACTCTATGTAACATACGAGCGCCGCAGTTAAAGTTTTAATGGATCTGAGTGGACATGAGCATGCATCAGAGCATGTTCTCTCAGGGCCTACCTCTGTTCATTATTCTTCAAGTAAGATTCAGGATGTCGGCTCCGCAGCGTCACCTAAGGCAACCATTAAAAATCAAATATTTATATTTAGTGATGAATTAGGAAAAAATATGGGTGCCAGATTGTTTCAAAACACTAGCCAAATAGTTTGTCATCTTAGCATGCCTGGGGCTTCCATGTTGGATAGACGGGGTAATGCTAAACAGAATAAGCTTACAACTTGCTTACGAAAAAATAATGGCTGCAGGTGGTTTGACCTTGTGGTGTTCGCATTAGCTGCCCAGCTCTTTGTCCATAGAACGTCCAGTTGGGGCCATTGATACCCAATATTTATGTTGTCTGCATTACAAACATTGCATTGACAATATAAGTTTATTACTACTAATAAACATTCACTGCACGTTTCATGTGAAATTTTACGGTTCCAGACCAAATAGTGCTGTTTATGAATAACGGTGATTACTAGAATAAGAAAACCTTAGTACGTGCAGCATATGAAACAAAAACAAAATACAATATTCTTGTTGTCAGTGGAAGATAAACAGATATCGATAAATGCATTATCAATTTTTTCATCGGCGACTGAATGCAACACGCAGATTGATTGACTGCTATGGAAGCCAATCGTTAACATATACATATAGTATACTTATGTATGATTTTAAACTACACAATGATAAAAATCTTAAAACCAATTATAATAAAAGCTTAACCTAAATAATCTACAGGCGGTCTGTATCCATGTGGCATGGTTCCAAAAACGCTAGCTGCATTTCCGCGTTGAATAGCAATCGCAATTCTCTACGCGAGATATAAACCAGCCCTCTTGACACCGGCGGCGTAGATCAAACGTGGTACTAATTGTTTGAAATAAATTTAACATTAAAATTAAATATATTAATATTAAAATTAATTTTAAACTAATATCGTCGTGAAATTTATATATTTTACTACGTAACAAGTAGTCACGAGTAACGATTTTGGATTGCCGATATTCCATACCAGTTACATGGTTCGTAGTCACGGTTAAACTGTCAGTAGCCATGCAAGGTTTTCTAAATATTGACAGTCAATAATCGGTAATCGTGAATACCACATACATAGTAAAATATACAAATTTATTCTCAAAAAGCTTTTTCACCGTTTCGTGATTCTTATCAATGATCCGCCGTATCCCTTGTATTTTGTTTAGAAAAGTGCAGTTGCCACCTATACGTAGAATTGAAGCTACCATCTTAGTCTTTAGGAGTAGCAACGCTTCAAGATACGACTCAGGTCAAGTCAGAAGAGTTTGGTCTCAGTCCTGTTTGAAGTTGTATGCAATTCATGTGTTCCATTGACCACTTAATATCAGATGACTTGCATGCTCGTTTCCTACTTCAAAGTTAAGTTCAAATAATTTATTTCAATGTAAATGTATGTATTTACATATACTTAATGAACGCCAAGACTACAATTGAAAATCTGTTTCAGTATCAGTAGTATCAGTCAGGCTTTGAGCGCTCTGTTAGCTAAATTAAATGGGAGAAAAAAGCCGGCGGAAGAAACTCCTATAATTATATAAAATTCTCAGAATGGTATAACAGGGGCTCTTCAAAAAAGGTGCCCTTTTAAAGCCGGTGATGCTAGCGATTTTTCCAGTGTTGCAAATATGTTGTTTTAAAGGCGGGAGGACCATAGTTCGACCGGGTACGTATTACCACCACCTTCATAATCCGCCGTAAAACAATACTTGTGTTTCGGTTGGTGAGGTGTGGTTGTCGGCTAAACTTTGAAGTGAGGTCCTCGAGCTCAGATAGGACTTCCGTCGTGTTTGTGGTTGTACATGGATGTCTATGGCTTGCGATTACTTTCAATAAAGTGGTCCGTTTGCCTTGTCGTAAGGCTAATCTACAGAAACAAAATCGCAATCGCAAGTCGTGCCCAGGAAACGCTCCCGACGGTCACACTCGTCGCTTTGTTCTCCGAGTGGCCTGCAACGGCACAGTTCGCGTCACGCAAAGGAGATGTCCTTTCTCCTCTTTGTACGGTTAGTTGGACTTTGTTTTTCACGTTTCAGACCTTTTTTGAACTACAGTTTCACAGTTAAGTCATTGTCGCTTTGTTATTCCAGTAGCTTCGTTCTGATTCTTAGTAAGAAATTTTATTCAGTACCCTTTTGTTTTGTACATTGTAATTTTGTTCTCTTGTAAGTAGTTTTATGTATGTTTTTGTTCATTTACACTTTCGAAGTTACACCGTTTATAAATACTTGCAAAATGCCTGCCTTGTATATTATAATGAACCTAAATAGGGTCAAATACATAGTATACAGAAACAAATTATGATTTACAATGAGAGTAGAGAACTTTGCAACATAAAAACTCGGGACGTCCTACACTTATCTGGTCTTCATACCTTACGATACTATCGGTTCTCGTGAGAGAGGAGACGGGTCGGGTATTCAGGTCTCGAGGGTTCCTCTTTGCCCCAGGTTCATTTCAAGGGAATGAATAATCCCGGGTGGATCGCGTGGCGGCATTGATAATTTCACGTAACATTCCTATATCAAATAAAATATTACGAGGTAACGGAAAAGCGTCGAAGTATGGCGCGGTCTATTGCCAATTCCTCTAATTAGTGATACTCTGGTTGTGCAACCCTCCAGAGCTAGAAGTTGTCCTCACGCTAGTCGGAAGATGATGAACCCAGGAGCTCCCGCGTGTGCCGCTTGCCAAACTACTTTGCTGAAATTAACAATCACGTGATGGTATTTATTCTATATTTTTGGTATTTTTTCTTCATGTTTAACTGACCGTGAAGTTTTGATGGATAGGCATGGGTGCTGGCTCAGTTACATATGTGGTGACCATCTTAATACTCAAGAGTAGCAATGTATCTAAAATTAACAACTTCTTCAACTAAGGTTATTATAGTACATGGCGTTGATTATAGTTGTTCATTGGCTGCAATTAATATTTACAAGTAAAATGCATCTTTATTTCCAACTACAATTACTTAAAATAACGCGATGGTAACAAATAATTTAACGTGAATATCACATGCTTAGATGTATGGTAACTTAACGGGCAATTACATGTTTATGATAATGCTGTGATTCCAGTTACAAATGAACAATCTAGTTAAGCCCACCAACAGAGGGAATATTTAATTACTAAATACAGTTCGGCTGATAATTAAATGCTGGATTTACCAAACAGTTGACGCAATTTTCGTAAACTATTTAGAGTCGAAACAACAGTGATTTATGCATTAGTCAATAAAACAGTCAAATGTGGTGATTGTAATCTCATTTTTTGTTTATGTTATTATCCATTTCCTCATAATAAGTTTTTTTTATTATGAAAGAGCAAGCAGGGCACCTGATGTTAAGTGGTCACTGCAGCCCTTGGACAACCACGTCCAAACTCAAATAGAACAGAAGTTCTATTTAAGGATGGACGTGGATGCGTTCCTACTCTTGAGGACTAAGATGGTCGCCTTATATAATATAAGTATAATATCTGCGTAAGTGACAACCTGCCTAAGTATATTTACCTAATTCAAGTTGTATGCTTTAATTTTAAGCATAACACAGTACTACGAGGAATGATGGTCGGAAAAGCGAATTAAAATTCAGTAAGTTCCTAGGCCATAGTTAATTGTGCTCAAAAGTGACATTTGCTTTCTATTTTACTTAGTAATCTGTTATGTGTGTTTCGTTTCCAAATTGTATATACAAACCTTGTGTAAACAAACCTGTATTACGCCCTATGCGACTGTCACCGCTGCCCATAAAACTGTAGTATCAAATAAACCTATAAGGGAGTGACACATTGCAAACATAAAACAATTACTGACTTCCAAAACTCCGAATCCAAAAAAGAATTTAAAAATTGTTATTACTTTATTTTATTTTGGACGCTTGTTTACGGTGTTTGATGTCAGTCAATTAAAAATCGCGCCATTTACGTTATTTTTGTTTAATTTACCAGCCTTGAATTCTCCTATTTCAGCCAAATATTATTTACATTGTCATTATATTATTCTTCATTTCATGGACCACTCAATTAAACTATTAAGTAATACTCAATTTTGATCCTCAACCCATAATTTTCATATATCGATCATATATACCCCGTTTTATGAAAGTAAAGAACTGCATATTGTTACCACCATTTTTGTTAAGGGTTTAAAAATGTTTATGTTTGCGTTCAAATTTTTCTGAATTAAAAAACATCATATGTATATAATTTATGCACATTTTTTAGCACATCAAATTAGTCTCATGTGGCACATAAGTATGATATTAAAAGATACAGCTATTATACTATACTAACGTACATCTTTTATTATATCTATGCTATGATTTGCTTTATATGTACTCTGTGCTACCGACTTTATTACTGATTTGACAGTGACACCGACATTGATGTAGTGTGTGCTTGTTGTTCGATGTGTAAACGAAGTTACTTTAATTTTAGAATTTAATTATTAGGAGTTGCAGAGTTTGGAGTC
>DWON01009109.1:0-11653 GCA_018251015.1 Phocides pigmalion okeechobee | reverse complement strand
CAACCGCACCTCTCCAACCGAAACACAAGTAATGTTTTACGGCAGGGTATGAGGGCGGCGGTGGTACCTCCCCGGTCGAACTATACTTCTCCCACCTTTAAATACATCTTATATAATATCTTTTATTACATTGAAAAAGTAGGAAATATGCACATTCCTTTGCTAAATTTTCAATGTCCATCTAATTTTGAATGGTTTATGCAGCTCATGGATATTTACCTTTAACATCAAACAGGACTAAAGTTCTACCAAACGTCGTGTACAGATGCGTTGCTACTCCTGAGATAGTGCTTCGCTTGTGACCAACCGTCAAATTACTTACACTGCCCTCATAATTCGCTATAAAGCAGCAGTTGTGTTTTTGATAAAGAGTTGTTTCCGACTACACTTTCAAGCGAAGTAACCATTTTAGTATTCAGAAGTAGCCACACATCTATGCATGATGTCAGAGCAGGCTTTAGTCTTCATTGACGTTAAACGTGGCTGATCTATTGACTATTGAGACCGATTGACATCACGTGGCATGCATGCACGTTTTCTTCTTTACCAACATGACCATTATAACAATAACTCTACAACCTTTTATTATACATAACCGTAGGTCCTTATTCCTAGTTGTCATAAGCCACCTACGTGACTTTACTATATTGTAACACCTAGGCGAGGTCGTCGACCGACTATACGAGGGTAATATACTTCGACTAATGAAGGAACGAGCCTCCCTTCATTAGTCGCTGTAATTATGAAAAATTGCTTCACGTATTTCAGCTTCATTTTGCCGTATAACAATGTTTAGGATTAATGCATGTATATTATTTACCACATATTTTTATGTGATATATTTATTGGCGCGTTAATATGTAAGATCGATTTATATAGTGTGATGGCAAACGACATAACGTTCTGTTATGCCATCATCTTCCCAAAATGGTATTGTTACAACTTTTTTTGTGTTCTAATATTCTGAATTCATTATTATAGAAAAAGCAAAATAAATTAGTTCAAATTAAATTACATCTGCTATTTTCTATATGTTCTAATACATTTTTATTTGTATATTTCATACATACATTTCTCAATTCTAATTAAGGTATCATTGGTATTTTATCTTGTAATTAAAAAGACTTAATAAACGTATACGTATTTTTTTTCATATAACAATATCCAAATCCGTTAATAAATGAAGAAAATGGACACAAACGAATTGAGAAACTCCTTTTTAAAAATAAATTCAAAAAATAACCGCATTTACCCACACAACAGTAACAATATTTACTGCATTTTCTGTATAACTATAAAATGTATTTATTTTCAAATGTACACTGATGAAAATCTTAATATTAATTATAATAAAAACCTAACCTAAACAATCTCAAAAGAGTCCGTGCTTATGCGGCATGGTTCCAAGAACACTAACTGCATTCCCGCGCTGAATAGCAATCGCAATTCTCTGCTCGAGATATGAACCAGCCCTCTTGTCATCGGCAGCGTTGATCAAACGTGGATTATATAAATGGATTATATACTGCATTATATAAAAGCTTACAATATACATATAAAGTTTGTTAGTAGTCTAGAAGTAGTAAAATATTTGATTTATGGAGATTAGATAACATTTTATACTGCCAGAATGTTGCTCCAGTTGCCAAAATTAATAACGATTGTACAAAGAGATTTGCTGTCAAAACAACTCCATTCAAGACTGTTTGCTGAACCAAAACAATACCGTCCCAAAACATATCGTTAGATTTATCTTTCCACGTCTGCGTTAAAATAGGGCTGGCAATCATTTTCTTTTTAATACCAGACGCAAAAAAGATGTTTGTTTTAATTTTACGTGTGTATTTGGGTATTTGTGTATCTATTGTAATATCATAGCTTCGAAATGGTCAAAAGATTTTGATTTAGATATTTTTATTTTGATCGGCTCTTGGTGACGATTTAACTCCAAACGACGAGTCATACACTGGTTCACAATATCAGCAATTAAATAGCGTTAATCGTAAGCACCCATTTTATTTAAACATATATAAAACCCGCGATTATATTAGTTTAAAATCGTTTGATTTTGATTATTTTGTGCACATGAATAGTTTACATATTAGTGCTTTTGTTAGACACAATTTATCGAATGCTAAATTGCTAGTGATCACTACATATTCTATTTCTGTTTTATACTCAGTGTATCCGTGCTGTGTTCTGCTTTGAAGAGCGATGGTAAGCAAATTCACACTTTCCAGTCATTATCATAGGTGATAGGAGTAGCAACCCAAATCAAATCAAATAGGCTTTGTTGCACAGCACAAAAAGATCACAAAAACAGAAAACAACTAAATAAATACGTTATAACAGTGATGACCAAACAGCGGTGTTATGTTATCGTTACTGTAGCGAGCTCGTCCAGATAAACTTTGTGTAGCAGGTATGGTAACTAGAATAGGGGATAAAGGTAGGGTAAACATATAATATACCCGACTTCACATAGACAACCTTTTACACATGGAGTCGGTAAGGATAAAAACGGAATGACGGAATAATCGATGGGTGGCAGTGATCGCTTAATATCAGTTTAACTGCACGCTCGTTTGCTAGTTCTATTACATAATCTGATTGTAACAACCCTACTACGATTTCCCTTTGGTACTATCTAAGGTAAATACTTGCATGAAAAATAAAAAGAGAAATCACGAATGCTTTTTATACATATTTTTGTCATTTATTTAGAATATTCTAGAAATAAGAGATATTTTTTATTTACGTATACTTACTATATTAAGATTGATTTTGAAGATTGTCAAATAAATAATTAGTAAACAAATTAATGTTAAAACTATTCTCGTGTGGCTTGCATGTTTCTTGTGGAATTTTTCGCCACAAAAAAATTATGTAAAAGTCACCTGAAATTTTAATTTTATCTACAATTATTTATGAATTCGTCTATGTTTAAAAAAACATCTCGAATAAAAAAATGATGTTTTCTATGTATTAAAAAAAGATCTTCTCACATTAAAGACAGTAGTTATACCACTTTCAAGAGGCCTAAATATGTACAAAGATTACGCAAACGAACATCAAAGAGTTCTTTAAAAAAGTTACCACCTTTAAAATTTATACTATCCTTTTAGACTCAGGCTTTACAAGCGATTTTCTTTTATAACACATATCTACTAGAATATCATCGATTCTACAAGCAATTTGACTTCAAATTACGGTCATAAAATTCATATTTATGAATCCAGGAGCTTATGAATCTAAAGAGCTTTCTTGAGTACGACTTAACCTTAACATTATAACATAAAATGTAGCTTCATTTTTCCGTGCGTCATATCTTGGTTTTAGTTATTTTATCCTTATACGTACCTGCGTAATTTAAAAAATTATACAATTTTAATATCGTATGAATATCTAAAACGTGAATACGAAAATCTGACAACTTGAGTGTGACGCCATTTTCTTTGTTAAACTGTTAAATTTGTAATTTTTGATGAGATAATTTTGGTTTCATGTCTTGACTATATCCATAAACTTTAATAAGTTTGAGGTTTTTATAAAAGTTGATAAATATTTTATACAGAATAGTTCATTTAGAATAATAAAAATCTTAAAAGCATAATAAAATAACTCCTTTTAGATTATTTAAATTATGCCGTGTCCATGGTGTCAAGAACGCTAGCCGCATTCCCGCGTTGAAGTTTCTTATCATTTATTATGGTTATTATGATTTAGAATGCTTTGTTATGAACAATACTAATGTCAAATGTCGTCAAGTAAACATTGTGAAAGAATAAGCAAAGCCAGGGCAAAGATATGTGTCCATTGCGGCTGATACTGCAGAGCAACAATTCACACTATAGTACGAAGATTATTTTAAAAAAAGTTAGCAACACATTTTCACAGGCAATCTCGTGGGATGATTCTCGTCGCGGTGTGCGACTGCGGTCATTAATCTAGCCGTGTAATGTATCGCTACAAACATGTTGAGAAGCGGCTCGGTTATATTACTATATTACTTCCCTTTAGCTACGCTTTGCAGCTGCTTTTATGCCTTAAACCTAGGTGCGGGTTTCCCCATAACTGGGGAAATAGAACATAAGGATGTTTGTTTGTTTTTTTTTATGTGAAAAAAGTAGCAATTGAGCATGCAAACCACCTGATGTTAAGTAGTCGCAGCCCATAGACATTCACTTACAACCACAAACACGACTGAAATCCTATCTGACCTCGAACGTAGACACTTTGCTATTCCTAAGGACTAACTTGGTCGCCTCGCTTCAAAGAGTAAACGATAACCGCACCTCTACAACCGAAACACAAGTACGTAATGCATTACGGCGGATTATGAGAGCTGCAGTGGTACCTCCCCGGTCAAACTATAGTCCTCCCACCTTTCCAGTTCCCCAATTATGTGATGGAGCCACTAAGTTATTGTAATGTGGATTGCTAGAGAAAAGTGTCAAGTATCATATATTTTCAAACAGTCCTTAATACGTCCAAAAAACTTATACAAGGGCTATTTATTGATAACAATAGGGATTTTTATTTAACCTGCCCTTCAAATCACGGAAGCATACGTGAAAAGTACAAGAGGTTACCCATCCAAATTGTGACCGCGCTCAACGCTGCTTAATTTTTAGATCGTTTACAATGTGCCTCATTCCGGGAAATCATTTCCGAAATACAGTTTTTTTTTTGGAAATCACAATGTATCTACATTCTAATATACCAAGGGATAAACTCAAGTGGCTTTAGCAAAATGAAAGAGATTCAATGTATACCTTCATAATTCACACAAAGCTTCCTTAAATCGTGTGGATATCGCGCTGAATCGTGTCATCACTTATCATGCCTTCTAGAGACGACATTTCTGCTCCTACGCTCAATGGCTGAATTTTGTAAAATTTACGTAGGAGTCTTCGGACATTTTTACAGCCTCTAGTCCTTAACACATTCGCTGCGGCGCCCATATATGTATTACATTGTCAGAACTGCGGCAGACGTGGAGCTGTCTTCTGTACACTGGAGACGCGAAGACAATTTAAGGAAATATTTATTTTTTAGCATCCGTGTAGCATCTACGAGTACATAGATATTGTTTCCGTCCACAGTCTTGTAGAGCCGACGTAAATATAGCACTTCGCCCGAAATCCATACGTACACAATAGATACAAGCCACAAGCGCGTAACGACAAGAACACAGCAATTGTGTATCCCGCACGGAAAGTGTTAAGCAGTTTATAAGTATTGAAAAGGAACTAACGTTCTCTAAAGATTATCGATGTATTGATAATATCCACCCCAACACAGCTTGTTTAATTAGGTCCGAAGTACCACTTGAGGGTGGCACTGGTTGCGTTAGAACATTTTCCAAGTCTCTAATCCTCTTAAGTCGTCTATTAGTATTGCAAAAGAAGCATCTCTAAAGATTATCGATGTCTCGATAATATTCACCCTAATTAACTGCTTGCTTAATTAAGTCAGAAGAACCATTTAAGAGTGGCACTGGCTGTGTTAAAGCATTTTTCAACTCTCTAGTCCTCTTGAGGCATCTATTTGAATTGCAAAGGAATTACCTTCTCTAAAGGTTATCGATGTATCGTTAATATTTACCCCAATTAACTGAAGTTAATTAGGGTAAATATAATATATATATAGGGGTGAATATCATATAGTAAGCAAGCATGCTTAATTAGATCAGAAGTACCACTTGAGGGTAGCACTGGTTGCATTAGAACATTTTTCAAATCTCTAGTCCTCTTGAGCCATCTACTAATATTGCAAAAGAACCATCTCCAAAGATTATCGATGTATCGACAATATTCACCCCAACACGGCCTGCCTAATTAAGTCAGAAGTACCACTTGAAGGTGTCAGTGGTTGCGTTAGTAGTGCCGAGGACTAAGGGTCACTTGTCCTTCGATAAATGAGTCATTTGAAGCACCTCGATTGACTGTTAATACTATGTTAAATATGTTATTTTCGTGTACTTGGTTTTTATTGAAAGTGAGTCCAACATGTCTTTGTTAATGATGAGCCGCGAATTTAAATTCGCGAATTCAGTTGACCATCATCTTCGTTTTCGTTTTCACAATTCACTAAAAGATTACTTCAATCTTCGATTTCGTTATATGCACCGCCATTGTTTTTTCAATTTCCGACCATTTTATACTTTTTTCATCCTATCTTCTGCCAGTGTCGGTAATCATCAAGTTGTCAGAAAAAATAAAATATTTAGTGTATTAAGCTTAACATTTTAACTAATTAAATAAATATAATTATTTTATTATTAAGTATTATAATTTAATATTGACATATCACGATATAATATTTAATTGTGTCATCGAAAAATAGCATGGTATCAACATCGTATCCTTACATAAATCCTTATGTAAAGTCTACCAATGTACACTGCCAGATTGGTGGATTGTGGTCTAACCATTTTCATTGTTAGAGAAAATTCGAACTTATAAAAATATTAGTATTTGTTCGATATTAAATACAAATGTTGTGTCATTTAAAAAGATACCCATTGATAAAGATAATGGAAATCAAACACAAAACAAGGTCGTTAAGTTCTTGCGAGATCTCAGTTGAGGCCGCGTTCCGAACTGAAAGTAGATTGCAAGAGAAGTTACTGACAGTTTGTAAGTGCCCTCGCAAGCCTTTACAATATAAATGCATTTTATTTAATTTGATGTATGTATATTTCATATATGTATATACAACAAAATTATATAGATCTGTCATCGTTCGCGTGTTATATACAAACCGTTAAATAGATGTCATTTTTTCACTCGTTAGATACTTGGACATACCACGAAAACCATAAAATAGATTTCGATAAACGGTCATATATATACCCCTTATATTCCACTGTAAAGCATTACTTGTGTTTCGGTTGAAGAGGTGCGGTTGATGATTCCACTTTGAAGGGAGGCGACCATCTTAGTCTACAGGAGTAGCAACGCATCTACGTTCACGCTCTGATAGGATTTCAGTCGTGTTTGTGATTGTTGGATGTCTATGGGCTGCGCCTGCTTAACATCAGGTGATTTGCATGCTTGTTTGCTACTTTTCTCACATAAAAAAATGGATCAGCATACCAAAGCAGATGGCGCTGTCCGAGATATTTCAAGACACAAATGTTTACGGAAAACATGACACGATGTTTCTACTCAAGTTTAGCATCAATTAACAAAATGAAGGTTGTTTGTGTTCTTATTAATCAAATCGCAACGTAAACTTGATTACATTTTGCCAATCAAGGGCTAAATTGACTTTGCCGATACGACTAGTTAGCCAATTTAGTTTGTATAATCTATAAAGTAGCTACGTACTGACATTTAAAAGGTAATAGAAATACCACCGCCCTTATAGCCCGTGGTACTTTACGGTGGTCTGTACTTCTTGTGTTTCCACCACATTTAGAAGCGAGACGGCTACCTTAGGCCACAGGAGTATGGTATCTACGTATAATTTCAGATAGGACTTCAGTCCTAATTGAAGTTGCATGTAAATGTCCATAGGCTGCAATGATTACCTATTACCCTGGTCTTAGAAAGCTTGCACACTTATTTTTTATACGTAGGCGTAGAGACACATTTTTACACATAGGTGGCACATTTTTTTTGCATCTTTACATGCCCGATTTTATTAGAAACATCGGGTTATGTGAGTTTTTTACTTACAAAACCCCCCTTACAAATGACTGTACAGCGAATTAGTAGAAGCCCCAGGATATCGAATAGAACACACCGTTATTTCTCAATATGCCTTATCAAGCGCGTCTCTTCTAGCGAAAACAAGCTATCGTCTCCTCAGAGTGAATTTGTGAAAAAAACACTTCTGTCTTACAGCAGTAGTGTCTCCGTGTATCTCTGTGTCTGGTCTGGATACAGATTCACTTTTTCTAGCCAACCCATTTTTTCAGCCCTGAATATGCTTACGCTTCGAACTCAGGTAACATTTAAGAGTTGGATGTCCTTTATACCCAAGAACCATTCAATATTAGTAACTATATACCCGTTTGCTACTTTCATTACTGTCCCTAAAAATAAAACCTTATCGTTAAATATTTACTGAATAATAAATATGATGCTGTATATTTGAAGGAATGTACGATTTGACAATAATATAATTGTTTGACAAGTCGATAATAATATCATTGTACCCTGTTGTTCACGGAATAACTAAACCAGTAACTATACTAATCATTAAAAATGAAACGCCAAGTTATCTTTAAACATGAATTACTAACTAATCTTTAAGCAGAATAGCTGCTTATCTCTGCCGGTGCTATCTGTGTAATCAATTTGCGATGAATGTCCTCTTAATATAAATTACACTAAAACATACTATAGTATATGAGTCTGTATTAGCAGTTTGCGTCATACGCTTATCGCTGTAATCAAAAGATAGCACTTCAGTAAAACATTGATATGGGCGTGTAATAATTCCGTCCCTTAGAGCGAAAAATCGCTGAGTTCCAAATGACCAGGTTGATACAAGGTTTCCAAGAAAAAGGTGATTTTATACATAGTTAGCATCATCCTTAATCGCCGTGAAGCAACTCCTATGTTTTGATTGGACAAGTGTGTGAGTGCTTAAGTGCGTAGGAAGTAACCATCTTAGTTCTTCGACTTAGCAAGGCATCTATTTAAGAAGTGACGTTGGGTTTAGAAATAATAATTTATTCGGTACCTTAAAGCAACTCTTGTTTTGATTACAGAAATGTGATTGCTACAACTACAAGTGAAATCACCACCTTAGTCCCGAGAAGTAGCACCACCTTTAATTAAGAACTGGCATTGGGCTCTAGTTCTGTTTTAGAGTGAATGTGGGCTCATAGGCTTCAGCGACATCAGATGATGCACAGCCATCAGGTGGGCTGCTCTTTTGCGTTGCTTTTGTGTTATGTTAATCTACAACATCAAAAAAATAGAAAAGCATAAAGTACGGTCAAGATTTACTCGAGTTATAAAATAAACTTGTCGTACAGTGGGAAGTAAAGGGTTTTAGCGAGAAACACTAAATAAACAACAAACAAGTGATCAACTAATCAAGCACTCCCTTTGGAAGTTAGTGAATGATCCTTCGTTAACACTTGGAGTGTCGGCGCAAACCACAATTTGACTAACAAATATCGTTGATTGCTATCAAAGCCATCAATCAGTGACAATGTACCGAAATCGAACAATCAATAAATAAACGTTTCAAACTCATAGATAGCTCCACATCCACACATAGTGTACATATTGAGACGCAGGTTTTTGATGTTCTATTTTTAAGCGACGGTT
The DNA here is from genome assembly GCA_018251015.1 of Phocides pigmalion okeechobee. Taxonomy (NCBI): domain Eukaryota; kingdom Metazoa; phylum Arthropoda; class Insecta; order Lepidoptera; family Hesperiidae; genus Phocides; species Phocides pigmalion. The sequence goes on along the minus strand of DWON01009109.1, from coordinate 2,360 downwards.
ATGCCCGCAAAAATACGGGACGCCTGCAATAGATTATCGTATCTATGACATACATATTTAACGAGAATATCGGCATTTTTCTGCCGGCTTCTTCTTTTAATCAATCGCATCCAAAAACACTCAAAGCCGATGAATTGGCAATATTTTTTAAGTTTTACATTAAATAAGTATACTTTATAATGAAAAAATAATTTTAATTTTCTGACAATTCATATATGCCGACGGGCAATATCCAAACGTCAACTGTCATTCGACAGTGACATTCGGTCAATGTCATCTCACGCGCCAAAATTGAGTTCTGTACGAAACAATAACAAGTGATTTCTAGAATTTTTGTCTATCTTGTTTTAATCTGTCTTTTTTTTTTAATGAGAAAAGTAGTAAAGGAGCATGCAAACAACCTAATATTAAGTAGTCGCAGCTCACAGACAACCACAAACACGACCAAAATCCTATCTGAGTTCGAACGTAGATACGTTGCTATTCCTTAGGACAAAGATGGTCGCTTCCCTTCAAAGTGTAGCCGGCAACCACAACTTTGCAACATAAGTAATGCTTTACGGCGGATTATGAGGGTGGCGGTGGTACCTCTCCTGTCGAACGGTAGTTTTCCTACCTTAAGGTTTATAGGTTTCTTTTGTAGGTCTCCACGTGCTTAATAAATAAATTATTATTTCGAGTACTAGAGTAGAGAGTTCAAATCTAACCACTATGTATTATATTTATAGAAGTAAATCTTAAAAGAATCCTTATATTTTTCGTATTTTGAGACCACTTAAAATAGAATTTAGTATTTCATAATTTCGCAATTACAAATAATTAACTTACAAGACTTGAAATTGAAAAGGTACCTAAATTCGTAATTGAAGCTGTTTTACTTCATTGTACAAATTAAAATTTAATAACGAAACATTGTCACATTTAGTACATCTAAATTCTAGCACTTTTTATGTTGAAAAATTATCAAATGAACATGCAGGATATCTGATGTTCAATGGTCTCTGCAGCCCAGGGACATCTACGTCCAAATACAAACAGTACTAAAGTCATGCCTGACGTCATGCGTAGATGCCTTGCCACTACTGAGGACTATGATGGTCGCTTTTAAACATAGCTGCCAACTGCATTTCTCCAACCGCAACAGAAGAACTGTTTTACGGTTGATGATGACTTTTTGATTCTAGTATTTGTTCATAATAGGAAATAAATACTTTTATATTACGCCTTCAATCGCTCGACCTGTAATATGTATATATCTGTATATCTATCAATGTAATAGAATCCTTCAAAATAATTCTCATCAAGTTGAAAACGTCTGATTATTTCGATAATTTTTTACACGTTAACTATCATATTATGACAATATAATAAATTGATAACTTGGTTTCCATCTGTTTAATTATATTAAAGTATTAGCAAACGAACATACCGGCCACCTGATTTTGTGATCGCTGGAGCCCATGGACATCCACATACAGGACTGAAATTCTACTCCTGAGGACATTCAGTATCAAACAAGAGTGAAGCGGTATCTGAAGTCGTCGTAGATGGATTGTACTCCCGAGAACTATGATGGTTGCCTCGCTAATGCTACAACCATATCTTTTCAACTGCAACGAAAACTACTTTATAAATTAAAAGGATGGCGATAGTACTTCCAGGATTAAAACATAATACTACTACTACTACTAGTAAGTACTTAAATAAAAAAAAAACTTTATAACTATTTCTACATGCCTCTCAATTCGAAATAGAATTCCTATATCTATCACTTGTCTATGACTATTTGAATATTATGACATAACTTCCGGCAAGAAAATGACACAGGAAGCTAAAACTTTCCGAATCGCGTATAATCTATAAAATTGTGATATCCTGAAAAATTGCCACAAACACATTTTTCGTGTCATTCGGAAGTTATAAAGGTAAGGTCAAATAGCGACTTCATATGAAAAATAATAAATCTACCTACATATTTTTTTTGGTAGGTTATAGCAAAGACATCTGCAGCCACATGGCATTAAGTTATCGCTGCAAGCAATAGATATTTAAAACTAACCCCAAAAAGACCGAAACCCTACTGGAAGCTAAACGAGCATGTTTTTTTATGTGAGAGAAATAGCAAATAACCATGGAAACCACTTAATCTTGAGTAGTCGCAGCCCATCGACTTCCCCGCACAACAATATACACGACCGAAATCCTATCTGAGCTCGAAAGTTGCTACGTTACTACTCCTAAGGAGTAAGACGGTCGCCTCGCTTCAAAGTGTAGCCGGCAACCGCACCACTCCAACCCAAATACAAGTAATGCTTTACGGCGGGCAGCGGAGATATCTTCCCGGTCGAACAATAGTTCTC
>DWON01009108.1:0-11653 GCA_018251015.1 Phocides pigmalion okeechobee | reverse complement strand
TCCTCAAGAGTAGGAACGCATCCGCGTCCATCCTTAAATAGAAATTCTGTTCTGTTTGAGATTGGACGTGGTTGTCCTTGGGCTGCAGTGATCACTTAACATCAGGTGGGCCGCATGCCCATTTCTTACTCTTTCACAATAAAAAAAAAACTTATAATGAAATTTTTGAATTTGAATTTGAATTTTAAGTTAAATAGGTACACAAGTGTATATAAAAACTTTATATTAGTATAGAATTGTAATTAATATTATCTGAAATATGTATTATATTAAGTAACGCAATGAAAATCACACACTTAGAGATAAACGTTGCACTTCTATATTTGTTACAATGATTTAATAGGTTAATAACTTATTGGTAATTGCTAGTTGTAATAAACATGACCGTCTTATGATTTATTATTGTACATATTTATGTACAATGTATGGTATATTTACATCTGAACTAATATTATCATATTAAGAGAAGAATTGGAATTTTGAAAAAGTTGCATGGCTCGCAGTCACGGCTAAACTGCGGTGGCAGGGGAAACTTGTTATTGGCGCCAGTACGCTTACTAATCATGGAAGGTAATGGCGCTCAGTGGCGATCAACTGAGGTTCATATAGTCAATCCCACACCTCTTCGGATTGTTTTTTTTTTGTAGTAGACGTACGAAATTGAATGGAAATTAGTAGTTTTAAGGTAATTTGTGGTTTCGGAAATACGTACATTGGGAAGTAAGTTAAGAAGATGTGGCATGATTCCCAATTCGAAGCATTTAACATATGGCTGTTGATAAAATTACTGCAATCTATCTATGATCCGCTGTCGGGAAAGGATCTTTCTTCGTAACTGGAGAAACTCTGAAGATGGCTCTGTAATGCTGCTTCAATGCGGATTGCTAACGATAAGTGGCTAATCTATCACATCGATTTTTCCCATAGAAACCAGATTTAACAACTGCTGTCTACCGCTTTTCGAAGCACGGAAGCACCTATAGAGTATGACCACTAGCAGTCACCCATTCGACTACATAAATAGATCTTAAACAGCCTGAAATTCGGATAAAAAAACATAGCTATTTTCATCAATACAAAGAATTAATAGTGTACCGAACTCGGCTGCAAGAGGGTTGGCCAATCAACGCTGCAGTATTCAATTATTGAGTACAATGAAAATTGCCGAGACCGGATTTTCCCAACGACATCGATTGTCATTGTACGGAATATTTAATGGGAACGAATGCATTGCAAGCTTTCCATAAGTACTGTCATTTGTATTATTCGGAATTTTTGAATAATGTTTGAGGAGGTTAATTTGCTGGTAAACCTACATGTAATATAATATATGATTTTAGGCCGATACGATGATTGGATAACACTTCAAAATTAAATTAAAATTGCAAAAAAAAGTAAATACACTTTAAAGGGGTTTTTAAAGGTGGCAGAACTATAGTTTGACTGGGGATTTACCACCGCCGTCCTCATAATTCCGCCGTAAAGCATTACTTCTGTTTCGGTTGGAGAAGTGCGGTTGCCGGCTACAATTTGAAGCAAAGTGACCATCTTAGTCCACAGGAGTAGCAACGTATCTACGTTCGAGCTCAGGTAGGATTACAGTGGTGTTTGAGGTTGAACGTGGATGTATATGGGCTGCGGCTACTTAACATCAGGTGGTTTGCATGCTCGTTTGCAACTCTTCTTACATCTTAAAAAATTAATACTCTCTGATCTTATTTCCCAAACGTCAAAAGTAATTTTACTCTTTCCCGTTTTAGATAAACCACTTATAAAATCTAACTTGTTCATTAGTCGTTCAAGCTTACGTATACGTTCGAGTAACTGGTTTTAAAACTTTTTGTATTTCCGTGTAAAAACTTACACGTGGACGCTATAATACAGTAAATAAAGATGTGTTGGTATTGTTGTTTTAGTGTTATTGAATTGTAAAATAATGTAAATCCGTTTTGGTTGGTGAAAATTGAAAACAAAAGTGTACCTACAGTATTTTGTAGGGAACGAGGTACTAGCGATATGTTTTGTTATTAAAGTGGGGTAGGGAGTAAAATTAATAAAAAGCAGTGATATAAAACAATAGAAGCCGTAATAATAGCGTCGTGTCGTGAAGTCGTGATATTTAAAACTTACAAACGCGATCATCAGAGTGCTGATGAACCTAAATGCACGGATAGGATAGATGTACGTTCAGTCAGTTCCGATAGGATGAACAGTCAGTAAGTTCCGATATGACTTCGGTCCTAGGTTGAATGTGGATGTCCATGTCATCGTAGACCTTAAAAGTAACAACAGAGGTATGATTGAATTGAAATAAGAATGTCCTATATTGAGTAGGTTATACATGTATCACTGGATGCAGAGGGCGTACAACCGGTCTGAGTGGCGCAATCTAGGAGAGGCCTTGTTCGACAATGGACGCGCAAAGGCTGATGGATGGATAGATGGACGTAGACATATAGATACGCATTGGCAGTAGTAATTGTATGACGTAAGATAAGCTGCACGATTTTTGGTTGTACACAAATAATACAAAAAACTTCTACTTACCACTGGAGGCGTTTTCCGAGGCGAACAGCGGGGCGGCGTTGTAATCTGAAACCAAAAACAAGTTATTAGCACATATCGTTATATTTATCCGTATAAATACATTATTATAAGTAGTTTCAACTGTCGCAAGGTATTAGCTTTCATCGAATTTCATTTTCAAATACTGACTTATCATTTTTTTGTAGTAAATAGGCTCTTACTATAAAATTTTAATTACAATTTTTTTTTCAATTTATGTTATGATATTGATGTAGTAATCTAGGATACAGTAGGTCTCATTTATGCCAGAAAGGCAGCAATTGAGCGTGCAGGCCAGAAATAAATAATGTAGTCGCTGTAACCCATGCGTATCCACACACAAACTCAAACAGGACCGTAGCTCTATCTGAGATAATAAGTAGTTTCATTGCTACTCCTGAGGACTAAGACAGTCGCCTTGCTTTAAAACGTAGTTGGCAAGTGCATTTAACCAACCGAAACACAAAAGTTGCTTCACGTCGAATGATGAGGGCGGATGTAGCACTTCTCGATTGAACTATGGCTCTACCGCCTATTACAGCCTTTTAACGAGGGCGAAACTACCACGTCATCGTATTTTACGCACATTACTTACATTAAAAGGGTCATTTCATAGCATTTTGATGGTCTATAAATTTCAATTGGTAAAGTGGGATTGATCGTAGACGTGCCAATAATGACCCATGAAACTGCGCGAAGGTCGCGGGGTAAACGACACTGGCTTACGCAACGCCACCAGTTTGAGTCGAACTCTTTGATACTTATGAAGCCCTAGTACTTAGAGTCGTTTCATTGGCCAGTCTCTTGCAACAAACAACACAATTTAATTAGTAATGATAGCTTAGTAGTTAGGGTTATTTCTGTTTACATAGTTTTCTGTAACCGTATTTTTCCTACTACGCTTGTGTATTGTAATCAATAAATAAGTTCTCTGTTCTACGATTTGATGCAATGATAAGCCGCGAAATTGCCATTATATCGAGCGATAGCTGCGTTTGTTTATTGTTCAGTGTGACTACTTACCATAACAAATGCCACTATGTAGGCTCTGTTGGAAATAGACGCGGACTTCATTAATGGGAGTAGCAATTAAGGTATTTATTTTTAGTGTCAACCTTTGCGGGCATTTGGCATCGCGCACTAACTTTATACCAATAACATTATTTATACGATCGATCGCGCACTCGGATAAATTATTTGAAAGTCGATCACGAATTTAAATTACACACAAACTTACACACCGTGTCAAACTGACATACTGATCGAGTATTCAGTTGGACCGCCGGCTGCCATATTGCCTACATCTATGGCATGTAAATGTGTTTGTGGACGACAACACACCCACACAAACTAGAAGTGTACGCACACAATGCTATTTGCTTGTCGTGTTTTAATTCAGAAACTCACACATGCGTAAAGTTTTTATGTGCGCGGTCCCCGGCCTCTTCACGTAGTAACTACTCGCTATCATTGTTTTCTTGAAAATTCAGTGAAAACGCTTGCTTCAATATTAAGTAGTAATTATGTATAATATAACTAAAAGTACGTATCGTTATACTAAATAAATGAGAGAGATGGATATTTTTTAGTTTTGCTACTTAGATCTAAAAAAAATATTACGATATCTTTATTTTAGGAGAAATTGTTACACATTTAAAAATATATTTTTCTGTTAGTACTAAGCCATGTGTTTCTTCTTGCCCTGGATAAGTGTGACAAGCGGCATGGTTTCAATAGAAAAAACAACGCACACAAAGTCGTGGATATGAACTAGTCTTAAATATTTAGAGTCTAATTACTCTTTTTAAATTTGTTATATTTCGTTATTGTGTTTCGAAAATATCCAAGCTTTAAATTCTACGCTCTGGTAGATACCACTGGTAATGATTTTGGCACTCGCGTATTTCAACAAAATATGACATTAATTACACTTTTTGGGGCAAATTGGATACTTGGCAGTTGGACTCGAGAATTTAAAATTATTTTTGGTACACCTTCTCACCGCGATTTGAGTAAAATATATGATAATACAAACTGTAGTCGGTATAACAAAGTTATATTTAAATCTCTTTCAAGTTGAGAGCGACATTAACATTGCAAAAGCGAAGATGCAATCTTGTGTAACAAAGTACAATGGGAACGGCTCAGTTTATAAAAAAGTAATTAATGAAAGTATGCACGTTAATTGATTATCACACAAAATCTCTGCTTATTCTCAGAATTGTAACAATTTTTATGCAATTTTATTATTATAAAAACGTATAGCACAATCGTTCTGAGAAGATGCAAAAATGCATTTATTTTTTTAATTCGGCTTAAATTTCGTAAGTCAGTAACATGTTTATTAGTGAATCATTTACATTTAATGTAATATTTAAAAACAATTGCAAGGTGGTAGAATCCGCATGTTTCGAACGGCGAGGTACCACTGCCATATCCATTATGATCGTTGAATGTATTTTGCGTGTCGATAGAAAAGCGTAATTGCCAGTCCTCATCCATATGAGGCGACCACTTTAATCTTCAATAGTAACGTGACATCTGTAATAGATTTCAGGTAGTACTCTAATTTATTATATTTATCACGTTAAAAATATTGACTTTTGCATTTAATATATAGTTAAAATGTTATATATAAGGATTAATATAAATTTTAGGTTGCCTAAATCGATTCTTTAGTATCGGCGCAGCAAAACTACTAATATTTTTTCAAAAAGTCGTCAGTAAAAATGTGAACATCCACTTCAATATTGCCTTATACTATACAGATTATATAATTTGAGCGCGGACTTCAAAATTACTACATCATCCAACATTCAACTGAAATTATTTCTTACTTTATAGTTTACTGTTATTTTATGTAGACTTAGAACCTATCGCTTACTATATGTATATCATTTAGAAGTTGACTGCTTGTATGCTCCTTTATAAAAAAAACTAGCGACCCGGTCCAATTTCCCAGTTTCAGGTAATAGAGTTTATTTATATGTATTTATTTACTTACATTTTCTTTCATACATGCATCCAGTCATTACCTAGTTGCAAAAACGAGCAATTAGAAACGTCTATTTCGACGACTGATTTACTATGTTGAATTTAACTATTTAATGTCTCGCCCAATGTACAAAAAAACTTAACTTATTATTCACCAAAACCTTTCTCAAGAATCACTCGATCGGTTGTTAAAGACTGTGAGAAAATCCGATCAATACTTTTTGAGTTTATCGCCAACAGACAGACGGACGCGATGGGAGACTTTGTTTTATAATATTTAGGGATATTGTACCTACGTAATATTTTTCTTTATGGTAATAGAAGATAAGTGGACTAATCTTGACACCGTGTCGTGATATAAAATATGTTACGTTAATTCACTTTCTATCTCTTCTATTTTCGCGGAAGAACGGGTACAAATGTTACAGAAATGTGAACACAATAGTTACGCTGTTACACCATTAACATTGTGTTTCATGATGCATTGGCCTTTCACAAATTTCAATAGAACCTTATCGATAAATGTTGTTGATAAATGAAAGACCGATATGGTAATAGTAACGATCTTGTATGAAATTCAATAGTTTGTTTCAGTAAAAGATGATATCATTTGATAAAATTATATCAATTAAGATGATCGTCTTCACGGTATTGTTATTTGGCTTTAAAATGACATAAACGGAAATTATAAACCAACAAGGTGTTGCACGACATTGCAAGAGATAATTTAAATATAACGTCAGTTATATCGGTTATCTAGAAGTTAGCGCAACAAAACTACTCATATTTTGTCAAAATCCTTATGTTCAGTAGATAATACGAACGTCCACTGGTACTTGTCAATGGTACTTGTACAATAATTCGAACGGCGATTTCAAAACTATCTATTTGTTAAACATTCTATGAAATATTAAATGTTTTGAAGGTGGTAGAGCCGTTAGAGTTCGCCCGGGGCGGTACCACCGCTGCCTTCATACCCCGCCGTAAAGCAATATGTACTTCATGTATTGTGTTTCGGTTGGGGAGGTGTGGTTGCTGGATACATATTATTGGAGGCGACCATCTTAGTCCTCAAGAGTAGGAACGCATCCGCGTCCATCCTTAAATAGAACTCATAAAGGAAATTATAAGTAATTTGAAATCAGCTGATAGTTACAGGGAAGTTCAGAACGAAAATGATAATCATTTTATATTTTGTCATATGTTATTTACTGTAAGTTGAACCCTTATTGTAAGTCGTAGAGGAATTTCATCGATCATCATCAATTTCCATTATCGTGCTTGATTCCACATAATAGCATATTGAATTGACTAATGTATTCACTGAGAGATTTTCCCAATTATATGCTCATAACATTTGAAGAACTTTGTTATTATGTTGTGGATACCTTAATGAGATTGTAATCAAATGTAGATAACTATTAAATCAGTAAATCCTTTCTTACAATGACAATCATTGAAATTAGGACTGATTTGGTAGAGATTAGGGATTGGACTGGACGTGTCTAAAAAAAACAAGAACTAAAATGCTCCTCCTTTTTTAAAATCGGTTCAACATGTTAGGTGTAACATTTTAGTAGTCCATAAGATATCGAAATGTATTTTATTTCTCAATCTTAATCTTTTATTTAATTTTATTTTTCTGGACATTTGCCTACCTTCGCTTGTTTTACGGTAAAAAACATATATAATAAATGTGAAACAAGTGGTCGAGGTTAAAAGAATGTGTTTTCTCTAATTATTATAATAAATATAATAATATAATGAAAAGCTTGAAATGAATAATAGTAAAAGCCTTACCTAAACAATTTAATGGGAGTACTTGCATATGCGGCATGGTGCCAAGAACGTTCACCACAGAACCACATTCCTGCGCCGAATAGCGATCGCAGTTCTCTGCGCGAGATAAGAACTACCCCTCTTGTCACCAGCAACATTAAACGAATGTGAGCCCATTATTTTTTTTTAATTTTGATTAAATTTTTATTATTGATTTATATTATTCAAAGACTACATTTTGGCACAAAATTGTGTCCTTTTTTGTCAATTCAAAATTATGTTAATGTTCTTTACGTATATCCCGAGAATTGACTTGATTATCTGTTTTATTCACCAGTTTGCATTGGAGCAACGTGGTAAACTAAGTTCTAGACTTGCTCCAAAAGTGGCGGAATACTCGTGCCCTCAGTGAGACATTTTAAAGGTTACGACTAAAATGTATTTCATGAAATTTACTTATTACTTAAAAAATGTCGCAGCTTATAAAAAGTAATCTCAAAACTGTCCTTATTTCTGCCAAAAAGGTGAAGTTTATTGCTTTAAGTATAAAAGGAAAAAACTCAATTCTGGCTCTCGAGAGACTATTCGCAACGATAATGATTTCATTTTATAACAACTATAAACCTTACAATTTAATGCCCTATCTACCAACTCAGCAACTTTTTGTGGAATCGTTAAAATCCAAGGCGACTTTGTTATTACCTGTTATATTCTGGAGTTTGAAATTATTATTTAGGTAATGGCTATGTGAAATTGTAAAACATTCTACATTTTCTGTATTTAAATATTAAACTGGCTAGTAATCTCTACTTTTAAACAGTCCCTACTAACTATGTGTATAATTATTATTCAATCTTTTGGAGACTGTGGTACTGTGGTATCGTGACCTAAAAATAAAAATTTTTGCACTTGAAATGTGATCTAGGTAGATACAAAAGTCTTTATTTGCCTCCATAAATGAGAATCAACGCTTCGAATTCTTCCCTCATTAAAATCTTTTAATTGCTTCGCTCCGGAACAAAAGAAAGTGAAATATAGCTACAATTTTGCAAAAAACCTTAAAAATGTGTAAGGTCTTCATTTATGTAGGTAATAGATTTCGATACCATTCTCGTCATATTTTATTTAAAACGCAAGAAAATCGTAAATAATTTTATAAATAAGAAGCCTAAACTTCGCAAAAGTTTTTGTAATGCATTATTTAGCTACTAGTGCATCGTAAAAGAACAACAAAATTAAGCAAGCTCGGTCGCGGTCGGTAATTAGATGGGTGACTCTTCAGTGCACTCGCTGAGTTGTCAGGCGTGGTGGTTTTGATAAACGGTAGGCGGTAAACCTTGTGAGAAGTCCATAAGAGGTTTAAATACATACCGACACCCAGCTTGGCATTGACCCGTTCTCGCATCAAAATGCCTTGGAGTAACATGACGGAACATGTTCCAGGTCTTTTCCATTTATGGAGTAACGTGTGCCCAGCAGTGAGAGGTTTTTCAGCCAATGTATCTTGAGGAAAAATCGAGGAGCATTGACCCAATATCACTCGTATGTAGGATAGAGGTGCTTAAGTCTTTAGAGTCGCTGAGACACTGGACCTATTGGAAAATAAAACTTTAGCACTAGTATTTGCAATAATCATGCTATAAAAGAGAATATTCCCTATACTCAACCATATATAGAATAAAGTAAAATAGTCTTTAGTATAGAAATATCATCCTACATATTATGCACTAGCTGCACCCGCGACTTCGTCCGGTGGTGATTGACATAAATTGACATAACTTCTATATTTGTAAACCGATTTTAATGAAAAATACTAAATGTTAAGTGAAATCCAACACAATATAAACCTGAAAAGTGCATTCAAATCAGATAAGCCATTTCTGAAATTAGCCTGCACAAAAATACAGACGTACATACAAAATGAAAAAACATTGTTTTGGTTTCTCTTGCAAATAAAGGCCTATTATTAATTTTAAATATATTAGCCATGTACAGACAACGATCAGTTACAGTTTTATTATATCTATAAAAGATCACACTATTTTTCATACGAATCTTGATATTTTTATCGTACTTTAGTGAAAGAAATTCAGCCAATTTTTACGACTAAAATATTCGTTTAGATTTTGTAAAACAGGATCACAAAATATACACAATACTGTTACATATATTTATCTATAAATATTACTATCTACTTTTTAAACATTATTTTAACATCATTGCATTGTTAGCGCATTGTTAAACAAAAATCTTATTGTTGTACCACTAAACCTGTTTCAGTTTCGAAAGTATTTGTTTCAGACTTAAAACTGAGTACAAAAAACTAATACTAAAAATTGCGATTTGTGACTTTTAATTAATGTAGTCACACTTTTTTATCGCTCGTTGGACTTTAGGACCGTCTATTACGAAAAACGAAGTCCAGAAGTGGACTTCAAAAGGCTGAAGAATGGATGAATAAATAAATGGAATCTTTGTAAAGAGACAGGTGAGAGAACCAAAGCTCGAAGAAGGAGTTACTACCACCTCCCTCATAATACACTTAAAATCGAGACGACCATTTCAGTCTTCAACAATATCAAAGCAGTTATACAAGCTCAGATAGGACTTCAGGTATATTTGAGGTTGAATGTGGATGTCCATGGGCTACAGAGACCATTTACCATCAGGTGGCCTGCACGCTCATTTGCTTTTCTTACATTAAAAAATTAATGCATATGTAGAGTGTTAGAATCATAATCTTCCTTTTTTGAATTTTACTACATAACGGGTACTCACGACTTACGCTTTTTTAATTGCCGATTTTTTTTTGGCTTGTCGTTAATAAACTATACTACAATTAAAGTTTGTTATAAGACCTTGTATAAGTTTGGAGAAACACGTAATATTTCTAAAGTCAATACGTGCTCAACTCGCTTCCAGTCATGACCTACCACAATTTAAGATTTCCACCGTCGGTGGCCAACTAACCGTGCTCGAGCCATGCACCGTACGTATGCATTATATGCATATACATATGCACGCACACGCATGTCTCGCTCCTATGCTCGCCGTTCCCTGTTCCCCCTTTCAAAAGGTAGGGATGGCAAAAGCATGATTTTATGAGGTTCAACTCTGCTTTTAGGATTAAATGGGATTAGTTTTTAATGGCTGCAACAGACTTTTTATTAAGTGTATGTATGTATTTTTACACAGCATCATAAATTCAGCAAAATATTTTCTTTTAATATTAAGTTCAACTAATATGGCTGTATACGTACATCGTTTAGGAGTTTGGAAGCCTTAAATTAGTTAAAATTGCATTAAATAAGTACAGATACCGATGACGATTTAACGTAAGATGTAGAATATATATAAAATCAAATCGCATTGTATATCTAAGGATATCCAGTATTGTAAAAAACTCAACTTTAAGTATTACATATACTTCGAAACTATAATACTTCTCCTCAACAAATCGATAACTAATTTACATATAAAAATAACACAGATAATTAAAAGCGAAACTGTATCATATTGGATTGACCCTAATCTTGCTTTAGTCATGCAGAATAGACCAGAGTTGCACACATGCATAACTAACACACACAATCATGCAGATATGTTCTTTTGGTACCCCTTTATGTAATGGGGAACACGAGTGATTTATGTGGTCTATTATGGTAGCTTCTTTACTCTTAGATTTAGTACTTCATTTGACTGGTACGTTTATTGTACCACCTATCATACTAGATTTACGCAGTATTTAATAATTCCATTTAACATTTTTAATAAGTTTCCAAGGTGACAGAACAATAGTTTTTTCGGGGAGGTACCAGAAGGTATTTCTAAAATGCCGTAAAGCAGTTCTTGTGTTTCGGTTGCAGAAGTGCGGTTGCTGGCTACTTACTAACGAGGCGTTCATCTCAGTCCTCAGTACTAGCAACGTATATTTACACGTCGTGCGATGGGATTTTAGTTTTGTTTGTAATGTGATTGGATGTGATTGGATTAGATTGGTTAATTGAGGAGTTGCAGATACCATTTAACATCAGATATACGATCTTTTGTTACTTTTCCAAGAAAAGTAGAAATAATAATAAAAGTGAGCTAGCAAGTGCATGATCTTCAGGGGTTTTTACATTAAGCTACCAACACTTTCCAAATAAAAGACTAAAACTCGTTTTGGTATTTTAACATCGCGTAAGTTCGTTAGAAACAGTTTAAAGGTGGTAGAGCCATTAGAGCTCGCCCGGAGCGGTACCACCGCCACCCTCATAACCCGCCGTAAAGCAACACGTTCTTCATGTTTTGTGTTTCGGTTGGAGAGGTGTGG
>DWON01009107.1:0-11654 GCA_018251015.1 Phocides pigmalion okeechobee | reverse complement strand
TATATTTATTTATGAAATAAAATAGGACCAGCTCCAATTAAGTGTAATTAAAAAGAAACCACCCGAAAACTGGATCGTAAAAAAACAAATTTAATGCCCCGCCGGCAAAATACATTATTATGGTCTGAAGATATTTTTCGTCATTTGTTATTTACTTACGTATAAAGTTAATCGTGACTTTCAGGTATTTTACGGAATTATTTTCTAATTGGTAAATACAGGTGTACAGTTCGACCGGGGAGGTACCACCGCCGCTGTCATACTCCGCTCTTAAGCAATTATGTTTCGGTTCGAGAGACACGGTTGCTGGCTACTCTTACTAGCAAGGCCAGTTCGATCGGGGAGGTACCACTGCCGCCCTTATAATCCCCCATAAACCAATTCTTGTGTTTCGGTTAGAGACACGGTTGCCGGCTATACTTAAAAGTAATAACCATATATATCGAGCAAGATAACATTTCAGTCGTTAAGAATTTAGTCTTGTTCGAGTTTTGAAGTAGATGTCCATGGACTGTAGAGACCACTTAACATCAGGTGGCCTACACACCCGTTTGCTACTTTTCCAATATACAGAAAAAAAGTTATGTAAGATACTTTACAAAGTGGTTATTCAGTATGGTTTGGGGTGCGTGGAAAGAGCCTCCTCGAGTGGCGCGACGTCAAATGTCCGCCCGGCGCACCCTGGACAATCAACCTTCGTCCACCTACGCTGATTGACCAATCTTTCCACTTCGGCATGACTTACTCCCACTTATCCTTTAACTCCCTTTACCCCGTACTAATCTCTCCAATTAACTCCTTAACTACACTACCCTTTAATAACCAGTCATGCCGACACGAAAGAAAAAGAAGAAGTATGGTTTGATCGAGGTGTCATCCCCACACCCTTTTCTAGCGTAGATCATCAAATCATCTATTCATAAATCATTCATCAATCATAATTTCTTGTGTTAAAATGGAAAGGTTCACTTACTCGCTCAAGCACGAGGGAACTATTTCAATGCTCAGAAAAATCATGCACCTGTCACCGACTTCAGGTAACTGAGTTTCGCCTGTAGTTTGGTACAGATGTCATGAGCGGGCAGAAAATTTACCGTCATAATATGTACTAATAGCATAATTAGTTGCTATTTCCATTTCATTCAAAAACATTCTTAATGATTTTTAAAACCTTCCTACAAGCTTTTAGAATCCCCGATTACTGCATGTAGCAAAGAAGCGTGGCGAACTTCTTCTTTTTAACTTTGATGATAGTAATAGGAGATAAAGTTTTCATCCTATCTTAGTCTCCTGTAACAATGGACCTATGACTAGTAGTAAGATTTTAGACGTGCTCCATTTAAATTGTTAGTAGCAACAGATTTAGTATTGAAGATAAGGCAAAACTACTTTTCAAAGCATTCTATTTTAGTCCCATACACAAATCTTTTTCAATACGAACATTGTCAATACTTTAAAGGTGGGAGAATTATAGTTCGACCAGGGAGATACCACCGCCGCCCTCATAATCCGTAAAACATTACTTGTGTTTCGGTTGGAGAGGTGCGATTACCAGCTACCCTTTGAAGCGAGGCGTCCTTCTTAGTCCTTAGGAGTAGCAACGTATCTACGAGTACGTCCGAGCTCAGATAGGATTTCGGTCGTGTTTGTGGTTATACGTGGATGTCTATGGGCTGCTCCTACTTAACATCAGGTGGTTTGCATGCTCGTTTGCTACTCTTTTTTAGTCTCTACGAACACTCTCTGTACTAAAAAAAAGATTTGGAACAACGTTTTGGGTCACCAGCCCAGGCTCAGTTTTGACTATACTCAGCAGTGACACGTAAAAAGAGTCTAGACAAACAAGGTACAGGACAAACTCGTAACCTGTTTAATAATAGCAGGAAGTAACCTAATCAAGTTGAAGCTTCCTGTTTGCGAGGCATTTTAGCTGAGCACTCGCCGCCTCATTTGTGTTTCATTAATCAACTTACCTTCCTGACTTCACGTTAAATTTTAAGCAAAAATATATTAAACGAGTTTAAGTTGTAACAAAAATAATAAAAACAAACTGCAATTTAAACGCTACGTAATTAATAAAAAACAGCGTTAGAATAACGTTTCAAAGGGAAAAGTAATTGAAACAAACACATGATTTTAACAAATTGTGATATACAATAACTTATAAATTGTGTATAAGACACAGGTTTTGGGTTCGATTCTCAGCCACACATTTCTCATTTTTTTATAGTTATACATATCTACATTAGAAATTATCACTTGCTTTTACAGCAACAAAAATTTTGGAAGGAAATCTGCATGCTCGGAACACTATAAAATTTCCAAAAAAATATTTGAACCATAAAACCTAAAATTTTTACACCACAGCTTTAGAATGACGAGGTGAAAGTAATTGAAGGGTAAAATTGGGTGAAATCGCTTCACGCTGTTGATTTCAGTTTCGCAAGGATAATAGAAAATACCTTCCAGAAAACCACTTGGCATTTAAAGCTTTGTTTGACAGATGATAAGAATAATAAATTATTCTTGCCTTTTAATCTATTTCCTGTGCATTGCAGTAGTTTATAACTTTAATCAAAAATAAAACCGTCTTTAAATAAATTTCCTGTGTTCTACTTGGGGATACTAATTTCCGTCAAATTTCGTATTTGTGTTTTGTTTTTTTTTATGCGAGAAGAGTAGGAAACGGGCGTAAAAACTACCCGATGTTAAGTAGTCGCAGCCTATAGACATCCTCGTAAAACCACAAACAAACACGACTGAAATCCTATCTCAGCTCGAATATAGATACATTGCTACTCCTGAGGACTAAGATGATCACCTCGCTTCAAAGTGTAGCCGGCAACTGCACTTCTTCAGACGAAACACAAGTAATGCTTTATTGCGGATTATTAGGGTGGCAGTGGTACCTCCACGGTCGAATTATAGTTCTCCCACCTTTAAATCGTCTTTTTAGGTGAGGCTTTTTTATAATCAAGCCTATGATATTCCATCGTATGCTTGGATTACTTTATTTTCTTTCTATATTTATAGGACACGCTACGTTGTCCTATATTGTGGGTGTCAAGTACAAGTACACAAAAATACAGACCCATAAGATAATTTCAAAATCATCTTCAGATGTTTGCGAGTAGAAAATGGATAAAGAACCATCTGCATAACAGGCCACTATGGATATGAATGGTCCACGCGGTCAACAAAATTATTCCGGTAATTTTGCTTCTAAGGATCCTAACGATAGAGTTACACTAAGTCGTTGCAAATTACCTTTAAGTGTCTGCACTTAGTCTCACATTTAGATTCCTTGTGTCCTAGATTCCACGAGACAACACAAACATTCATTAAATTGTCTGTTATAATAAAAGCCTAACCTAAACAATCTAAAGGGAGTCCGTGTCCATGCGGCGTGGTTCCGAGAACGCTAACTGCATTCCCACGTTGAAGAACAATCGCAATTCTCTGCGCGAGACATGAACCAGCCCTCTTGTCACCGGCGGCGTCGATCAAACGTGGTTTATTTAGATATCTGCTTGACGTGGAATCGAACCTGGAACCTATAGTATGTTTTGTATGGCAACCTTTAAATTATGAGCCTATATATTTTTTATGTGAGAAAAATAGCAAACGAAGACTTCCACATCCTCCCTCAAATATATCTAGAATCCTATCTAAGTTCGTACGTAAATACGTTGGACTAATATGGTCGCCTCGTTTCTAAATGTAGCTGGAAACCCCAATCGATATATAATATTTATTTCATGGCGGATCTTAAGGACGGTGATAGTATCTCCCCTGTCGAACCATAGTTTGATATATAAAGAATGCAATCGCCATGAAATGTGAAAACATAATTTACTGATTTCAAATCTATTTTACCGTAAAATTGGTTATGATCTAATACTATTTCAACCTTACTCAAACCTATTTTATGAAAAATATGATCAGTAAGCGAAAATACTTTCTACACATTTTCATCCAAAGGTTGATTACCTCTGGATATAAAGTTGACGACGACTGACTAAGCCAAAAGTTTACGACCCATCTATACGATGATTGTCCAATTTTATACCAGTATAATAAAGTAACGGATGATCAAGTAGAAGAAAAATTATGGATAAGAAAAAATGTGCTATCTCTACTATTCTCTGCGGCTATACTACCTCCCGACTTCCCTAATGTATTATTATGTCTGTGTGTGTGTGTGTGTGTGTGTCGGAGAGTATATAAGAACGTCAAGCCTGAATAGACTTGGGTGTATCCAGAATCTATGGTTGGTAACACTGCAAATTTTCAGGTTATCTGTGTTCATTTGATTTTGGCGCGAAAATGGGAAAGACAGATGACAGTCGAAAACCGGCCGTTAAACACGTCAGTGAGTCATTGAAGTAATATTAAAAACGTAGAAAGTGCACATTGTGTTACTAATTTCAGTCAGACTTCACCGCGTTCCAATAAAATATAATTTTTGGCTTCTCCCAACTGACGGGAAGCTGCCAAGTTGCACACGCCCCCCCCCCCCTATACATATATATCGTATAATGCTTAGACCTACCTAGTGAGATGACGTCACACGAGCGGCGTGATCGTTTGGGCGATATCCCTTATATATTCGGTAGTCGAGCGGTGAAACTCACTTTTGATTCAACTCAAGAACTAAGAGGTCGTGGTTCACGACTACTCACTCGTTGGTTGTATTTTGGATGAAGTTTTGCATTATATCTAACGGGTCTAATTATTAATCTTATTATGAACTTTATGGAGAATTCTCAAGCATTCAATTGTTCACGATGTTTTTTTCATCGTTAAAGCAATTGATAATTATTTTCTCATATACACTAACTTAAAAAACTGAAAGTACGTACCAAAGATTCGAACCCTGCACCACTTAGAAGACCTGAATCTTAATCATTATTCTATCATTACTTCAATGATTAAAATGTAAATATTAATGTAATCGCATCCACTTTTAATGATGGTTAACCTTTACAATCTAATTATTACCCCAAACTCGTAATTTTGCGGGTCTCGGCCATTTGTGAGTTACTCGACGCTTCACTTAAGGGTTTAAAACATGTAGGGGAATACAAGGTAAGCCTAATAACATTATGTACAAGGGTCTTATTTCTTAAGGCCCATACTTGTACTACCATTTGCCTACAGAAGACTAAATATCTACATTTCATGTTATTTGAAATAAAACTATAAAAATAATTTGTCAAATAATTTTATAAAACAACTAGCCGCCCCCACCCGCTTCGCAGGACATGAAATATAGCGGGCGGGATTTCGTAAAACCCGTTCTTAGCTGGCCTTTACACCGCGTGAGGAATATTCCTAACAAATTTCAAGTCAATTGGCCTTATAGTTTCAGAGATATCGTAATGAGTGAGTTCAAAAACGGGATCTCTTATATATACATATATAGATTATTCCCACGTTTGATTGACGCTACTTAATAAGTTTTAGTGGGGATAATACAGCGGAACATAGTCTGTATCTTAAGTTATTTTAAAAACTACTATGCAAAAAACCGACTAACTTTGCCTCTGGAACTACGCAAAAACTAACTATGCCCGAGGTATTTTGCGCAAAATGACGCTTGATACTATTAACCATGTTAGTTTTTATATAAAGAAATAAATTTAATGCGTCCACGTTAGCCATTTCAATGCAAAAATAAAATCGTCATGGCTATTAATCGTGTGTGTTCAGTGTAGGTAAGCGCTTTTTCCAATTCAATTGATATTTTTCTCTTTTTTGAGATTGCTATGTATGTGATTGGACATTGTTTGAATTCAATCGTCGATATCGGAACCTATAAACTTGTTTAAAAAAACGTCAAACATATTGGAATACAAATGTTAGAATTTTGTTTATGTTGGAAAAGGAACAAACAAGCGTGTATACCATCTGTTGTTAAATACTCGTTCGAACCCATGGACGTCAACCTCAAATAAGACCTAAGTCCTATCAGATGTCGTGCGTATGTGTAAATGCGTTTCAACTTCTGAGGTTAAGAAAGTCACCTCGCTTGTAAGTATAGCCAGCAACTGCATCCTTTCAACTGAAACACAAAACCTACGTCACAGACGGATTACAAGGCCGATGGTACTTTTCTTAGGCAAACTATAGTTCTACTCATATAAACAAGTATTATTACTACAACGCTGCATTGTGATATAAAATAAATTCACAATGCGCGCTTTTGAATTTCAAATTGAACATGAAAGAACATTACGTCAAGCAAGTAAGGAATATTTTGAAAGGCGCAATCCAACATGTTGGTAGCATTTCCATAACAAAGCGCATGTATTGTTACTCTCAAGTTTGACGGCAATATGAAACATAGTTTGTTTCGATAAAGTTTGAACGTTTTTTTGTGAGACAACTACTAAACGAGCATACAGACCAACTGATGTCAAACGGTCAACTGCAGCTAAAAATCAGAACTTAGCTCTCAAACACTGTTGAAGTCTTGTCTGAAATGCTACGTAGATGTATTTCTACTTCTGAGGACTAAGATAGTCGCCATGCTTGTAAGTATAGCTGGCAACTTCACCTATCCAACCCAAATAAAATAATTGTTGCATGGGCAGATTATGAAGGTGGTACTCCCCAATCGAAATATAATATAATCGACAACGTCAACTCTTAAATCGAAACACAACTATTGTACTACGGCAGATTGAAAGTTGTCATGGTACCTACCCGGTCGAAATTCTATCAGCTACATATAAAACAAGTCTTATTACTGCGAAATTGCAGTATGATAACAAATAAATTCACAACGCTTCTGAATTTCAAATTGAACGTGAAAGGACGTTACGTCAAGCAAGAATAGAAATATTTTCAAAGCACAATCCAACATGTTGGTTGTATTACCATAACAAA
Organism: Phocides pigmalion okeechobee; assembly: GCA_018251015.1. NCBI lineage: Eukaryota > Metazoa > Arthropoda > Insecta > Lepidoptera > Hesperiidae > Phocides > Phocides pigmalion. The sequence goes on along the minus strand of DWON01009107.1, from coordinate 4,763 downwards.
GCACGTGTATTGCAAAGGCTCTCAAGTTTGCATGCGATACAAAACATTTGTTTCAATAAAACCTGGAACGTAAACAAAGGATCTTCGTTCGTACTACTGATCTTGCCATATGACGTAATAACACTATAATAAATTGCGAGTATCCTGGATTAGTTTCTCTTTAAATTTATTTACATTTTAATTACAAAGAAAAACTTAAAACTAATTATAATAAATGCCTAACCTGTATAATCTAATGGGATTCCGTGCCCATACAGTATGGTTGCAAGAAAGCTAGTTGTATTCCCGCGTTGAATATCAATCGCAATTCTCCGCGCGAGATATGAACCAGCCCTCTTGTCACCGGTAGCATCGGTCTAACGTGGGACTAATTGTTTGAAAAAATTACCGATTAGATTTTGTAGACCATTCTGATACAGTGTAAGCTTCATTATTATATTTTTTATCAAAATCAATTTGGTAGTTTTCGCGTGAAAGAGTACTATACCGTGTCGTACCGTAATATCCGTACATCCTGAAAAGTTCTCGTTTATAATATTAATGGGATTTTCAATTTTGCATGCTGGCTGCATGTAGATAATATATTGACGAAGGCTTTCATTTCTATTTGAGAGGAAATATTGAAATACAGGTATTTGCAGGCAGCGTAAATGTTATCAGAAACAGTTTTCACGAGTTGTGACGATTTTACACACTTTTAGTTCCGGATTTGAAAGGCAAAAGGAAGTTACGGCGTTATGATTAATGTCGTCATCGTCATCAGAATCATTATAATTAAACCGTTACTATTTCCTTACTTAAACCGTTACGGCGTTATGATTAATGTCGTCATCGTCATCATAATCATTATAATTAAACCGTTACTATTTCCTTACTCAAACCGTTACAAGAATACGGGGTTGATCTCTGAATGACTAGAGTGACACAATGACAAAACACACTTTTTAAACTTTATATATTTCGGACCAGTATCATCGTGATATACTCGTGGTCACTATTAAACCATTAAAGTTTGGTTCTATATATCGGCAAATAAAAACTATTAATCTTAAGTACTCTTTACATATTAAAATGTTAATAAAAATCACAATTGTTGAATATATAATAACAATTATTTTGAAAACCGAAAACGAGAGTTCTGAAACTTCATTCACTTCTTCACACACAACTTCAAAAACTAACGAAAAGGTAGAAAGGCCATATGCTCGAGCGCGTAAGCGATTACCGTCACCTGGATATTTATAATACCAGAGGGATTGCTAACGTGAGAATTCTAAATTTATCACCAAGCTATCATGTCTATTACTTATATAACGCAGATACATGTAAACACGACCACAAACGTACCAACGGGCTATATGTAACGAAGGTTCTCGCTATAAATTACCTCACGCAGAGGCAGAATTCTACAATGTGACGTTTGTGACCGAGGTACACCTTAATCTAACTACCCACGTGATTTATAAACGGACGGAATGACACGAATAAAGCGTTATATAGTATTGTTGAATGGGACAGGACGGAGATATCAATACCGGTTGCGGTTGCACTTAAAAATGAGGCGAACATCCTAGCCCTCAGAAATAACAAGCAAGACGATCATCTTAGTCCTCAGGAGTAACAAGCGAGGCGATCATCGTAGCCCTCAGAAGTAACAAGCAAGACAATCATCTTAGTCCTCAGGAGTAACAAGCGAGGCGATCATCGTAGCTCACAGAAGTAACAAGCAAGACGATCATTTCAATACTCAGGAATAACAAGCAACGCGATCATCGTAGCTCTCAGGAGAAGTAAGCGCGGCGACAATCTGAGTCCTCTGTAGTAACAAGCCATACAATCATCTTAGCTGTTAGAAGTAACAAGCAGGATGATCATTATAGTACCCAGGAGTAAGAAGCGCAGCGATCATCTTAGTCCTCGGGAGTAGTAGCAAGACGATCATCTTGACCCTTACAAGTAACAAGCGAGGCAATCATCTTAGTCCTCAGGACTAACAAGCGAGGCAATCATCTTAGCCCTCAGGAATAACAAGCGAAGCGCGACACTTTAATAGATCACGATTTGGGGGAGCTTTCCCGACTCCTCAGGCACCTACCGTTGCTTACATCGGCGTGGGTCCATTTACTCTGACGTCCTTTCCAGAATCGGTATGTCGGAACGGCTCGAGCCCCCTCTCTTACCACTCCTGAACTCAGAAAACTTCTTTTACGACTGACAGGAGACATGGTAGCGTTATTCTGCCGACAAACATCACGTAATCTGAATGTCTGCTTCGTTCTGTTACTTTCTTTTACGACAAACTCGCTAACAGATGTTTTACATAAAAATGCGATGTCTCTTTTGTGTGAGCTGCTACAAAGCTTCAACGTTGACCTAATTACACGGCAGAATGCTACACAGACACACAATAGAAGCCATTCTTCATTGTAATAACCAATCTAACAATCACCGCCACCGTACATCGAAAAGTAGCGTAAATGCTAGATTGCATGCAATATACCAATTTATTTAGCGTCTGGCTCTGACTTCTAAGCCAGAAGGTTCGATTCCTACTCAAAAAATGAGTATAAGAGTTTTTTATTTACATACATTTGTCTGTTGAAATATGTATTTAGTATATTTTCTGTTATTTATAAATTTCAGTTTTATTTGCCATCGTTAATTCTTACGTGGTGGTCGCATCGTTTTTGTGTAGCCGTCAACCGATCGTTAGATATGCTTCCTTACTTTTTCATTTATAAATGTATATCGACAACCATATAAACGACATCTTTTTCGACTTTTATTACTAGCAAATTTTGTATACATTATTATTATACAAAAAATAACCATCCATCCATTGCTCTATTCGAAATATCCACCGCGCCAGTCACTTCCCGATAACAAAGGAGCCCAAAAGATTTCACACAAAGGCAGTTTCGGCCGACACCAAACCGCACTCAGTGTGACAAAACCCTTAAACCTTATCCCGGTAGCCAGCCCTCAACCTGTCATCAACCTTCTAAACGTGACTTCAATCCGTGAGATGTGTCCTCGCCCATTTCATGGCCTTCGGGCAAAATAAATTTCTTGATACATTCAGGATATATTAACTTACGTGATATGTTTACCGGTTCGAATCCGTATTGGTCGCGTTTTCGGCCGTCTCGTAATGTTATATACGAGTATATTGGGTCTTCCCGGTCACCCTTTCTATTTTGGGTCAGACAAATAAAAGGTAAGGAGTTAATTGCAAGATTAGTTGGTAAGATTCCTATTGCTTATATAGTGAACAATACCTAAAAAGTTTACACGAGTAATTAATTTGTATGAAAAAATAACGTATAATGTTTAACCGTCGTTTGATCGACGCTGCTCGACAAGAGAGCTGTCTCATATCTCATATTGTACATTCATATTGCTTTACACCGCGAGAATGTATTTTTTAATTTTATGAAAATATGTAAACCAATATCTGTAATGTATTGTTCATTTTATATTTAAACATTTAAGAAATAGTCCTAAAAATCTTTATACAAACATTCAATTTGTTAAATTGAAGGGTTTATGTGTTTTATAATAGCCGCTAGTGAGATATTACTACATATTTACGACATTACATTACAAATCTTTGATATTCTTAAAATCTTCTGAGTTGCTCCGAGCGATACTGAATTCTTTTGAATTCTCTTTTTCTTCCTATATTATGCATGTATTACGTAATGCATATAAACCTTTATCGTTAATCACTTTGTCTACTGATGAAAACCGCTCGAAAAGCCTTAAATAGCGAAAGATGTAAGCAAGTTCGTTTTTAAACTATATAAAAGTGATTACATGTATGTATATGTCTACATACTGTGTCAGTTAAAAAAAACATCTCAAGAATGTAGATGCTCGAATGATGATCACGTCACATGATAATTATGTAACAATTTTTTTATGTGAAAAGAGTAGCAAACGAGCATATAAACCACCCGATGGTAAGCCGTTGTATCCACTTAAAACCACAAATACGACTGAAATCCTACCTGAGCTCGAACGTTGATACGTTGCTACTCCTGAAGACTAAGATGGTCGTCTCGCTCCAATGTGTAGCCGGCAACCGCACCTCTTCAACCGAAACACAAATAATGCTTTACGGCGGATTATGAGAACGACGGCGGTACCGCCCCGATGGAATTATATTTCTCCTACCTTTAGATAAAATATACAAATAGTATGCATACAACCCTGATGCCATGCCATGCATAGTTTTCACATGCATGCAATTATCTAAATTTAAAATGGAGTTTAGAAAGATTTATCACATTGAGCGGAGCGCCCCAAATGCCTCTGAATCAGTCTTTTGGCATGAATTTTTAAGAAGTATTTTCAAGAGAGCACGACTTTCTAGTTTAAAACTTTTGTACTGAGAAGAGAGCTTCGGTCTACGTTTCTTCAATACAAGAGGATTTTCAGGAAAATTCTAAATACTTTTGAATTATATTCAGGAATGTCAGGATTATGTATACGACTTATGATGGTAATATATGTTATACGAGCTTTTAACCATGGTTTTGCTAGCGTATATTTATATTGTTACTAAATTTCACCTCTCAAGCTCTTTTTCTCTCCTCAGAGGTCAAATTTCCAAAGATTCTTTCTTAATAGTCATTTGTATTCCTACTAATCCTATAAATCGTGAAAATGCGTGTGTATGTTTATATGTATGTTCCGTTTTATGAAACGATTTTCATGAATTTTAATATAGGAATAAATTATACCTTTTGAAAGGATACATG
>DWON01009106.1:0-11654 GCA_018251015.1 Phocides pigmalion okeechobee | reverse complement strand
TTTTTACTTCCTTTCATACAAAGCACAACCTAATTTACCCCTTAAAAATAAAAATAAATTATGTAGGAGAAAAAGAGTCGAAATTTTCTATAAAAGCGGGCAAATTAGAAGATGAAAATTTTAAAGATTTTTATTGCTTTTATAAATTTGATTTCAATATACGTAGGCTCACAGAGCTAATAATTTATGAGAATATATTGTAATGTCTTCTACGCCAGCAAAACCGTAGTAAACAATAAACACAATATTACACTAAAACAAACTCATATCATTTAGGTACTTGCAATTCCCTCGTAAATTCTTTTTCTAATCCGAGACCCCATTATGACATAGCAAAGGAGATTAGCATCCGGGCCCTTTGAATACCAGTAGCTCTGTGGGCGTTAATTACACTCACATAGACCGCACCATGGCTGCAATAAAAATACCAATGTTTGTTTTTAACAGCCCGATAACAGCTTTTAGGCTTGGTACTGACTTATGACTAAACGTTTTTAAGAATATACAATAATAAGATTAGTTAATAACACTTTCCACAGTCGTAACCTCGCACTACGATTCACTATGTCGTGGATAGACTTGTTGTCGCTCTCAAGAAAAATAGGGTAGTTGCGCTAAAAATAAGGTAGATTAAAAAAAATGTTGTCATCGAATCGGACGACATCACCTAATCGCCCCACCTGCCTATTTCGTTTTACCTGAACTTATTATAAAAAGGGACTGTAGTACTAGCTCGTTACGCATTATATTCGAATGCGTCGCGTTACATGGACAGCTTTCTGTTCCAGGCCTTTTCATTTTAACACTAGATTGCCGTAATAGTTTATTTGAATAAGTCGCTAACTATCTATTTGGTTAATACTTGCAGTTGCGCTTCTGATGCCCGAAGCGCCCTTTATATTTCTATATGTGCTCTGTTCTAACAATATTCTTTTAGACTGATATAAAGACAAGAATCTCATGTCTTTTTAGGCTAGAAAAGCAGCAAATCTGCGTGCGGACTACCTACCTGATGTAGCAATAATGTCTGTAATCCATGGATATCCATATTGATAGATATCTATAGGCTCGAATAGAACTGAAGTTCTGCTTAACGTCATAGATAAACGTAAGACTAAGCTGATACCTTGCTTGTAAGTTCAACCGAGAACTGCACCTCGCCATCGGTAACACAAGCATTACTGCACGGAGAATTGCGATGGCAGCGGTAATATGCTGATCGAACTATAGTTGTACCACCTTTGATTTAGAAAGATATATCTCTATTCTAGGAAGGTTACGCTGTAAATTTGAAATCAAAATTATTTTCAGCATAAAATAGCTAAAAGAACTATTGGAAAACTTCTTTTTCTGTAAATATAATCCTCTTCTTATGTTTGTCGACTACACTTAGAAATAGTGCGACCGTATCTGTCCTGAAACTCTAAAGATGACCCATGGGCTGCAGCAGCCAATTAATATCGGGTGGCGTTCACAATCGTTAGCTGCACTTCTTTCATAAAAAATAAAAATTTACCTATTTCAGGACGCAGATTAAGTTCGGATACAGTAGCCGCGAGATACCACAATTATTTGTTACATATAATTATGGCTCCATCATTCCACATGTTTCTTATCTTTACAGATTTAAATCGATAAAAGAAAGTTAGAGTATCTTCCCCTTCGAGTTTAATTACTCATACAAATGGAAGTACATTTTATCGACTTTATACAAAATTAATTTAATAAAAAATAATATCTTTCGTTCAAATTAAACTACTCATATGTACAAAAGTACTAATGTCGGACAATACTATATTTCACTAATCGTTTTATATTGTATTTTTATTAAATATTGTACTGTGTAACGAATACTCACTCAGTGAGTTAGCCGTAACCACGAGCCATGCAATTTGTTCGAAATATCGCCAATTAAAAATCTTTAATCGTGAATACCCGTTGAAAATCATATTTTTATTAATGTTACATGCATTTTATTCATAATATTGGTATAATTTACCAAAAATGCATTTAACACAACAACTTAATCGGAGATATACTACATCCTAAGAATTACATGACAAATGTTATAAATTACATGCTACAAGCAATTTCGTTTAGTGTTTTTAATTTTTACTACCATAAGTTTAATCAGACGTTTCTAGCGTCTACATCAATTTGTCACAAACAGATATCACAAAAATATAAAGATTTTATAATAAGAGGCTACGGAATTCTAACATCAACTAACTTACAACATAAAAAAAACAATCTATTCGCCAACTACTAAAGATATCTGACATTTGACATTCACTTCATTTTACCACCTACATTTTTACTGCTCATTTTTATCATTTTTGAAAAGATATATCTACAGTGTCCTTTTACCGTTATCCAATTTTTAACATAAAGATTTAACTAAAGATCGTCGAACCAAGAATCGTGGCGCGTGACAGCTTGCGGGTGCGTTTTGCGCCTATCTCCACAAAACTACCAATCATGATAAAAACTACTGTCCGTTACGCTATTGAAACTTCAACCTTACCCCATTAAATTAAGGTTAAAATTGTTTCGAAACGAAATTTATGACTGAAACTGCATTCTGTCAAAGTAGCGCTAAGTCCCTCAATCCAGATCGAAAGTTTAGACCTTATTATTGTTACCATAAGTACGAGTTTAGTAGAAACGTTAATTTCAGGGATTTGCTCCGGTGTAACGAAATGATCGGGCGTTCGTTCGTGTAATAAAAAAGACAATGGAACGGTCAATGTGTCTCGTGCCACGATTTTTGTTGTCCGTCGGACCCAAAGCGGTTTTTTGTCGTAGCCAAGCATTTTTTGAGTGTGTCGAAATCACGTAGCTTGATTTACAATGTGATGGTATGGACACTGTGGCGGACTTATTTTTTGTACATTTTACTGTCTTTCACTTTAAATTACATTCCAGCACTGAAGCGTTATAGTGAACGAAGTTGTGAACATCTTTATTTAAAACGTCTTCTACTTCCAATATTTTATTAAGAAATAATTTCGGAAAAAAAAGAATAAAATTAAACAGTAAAAAATGTTATCTAAATTTCACAAATTATATCAAATTAATTGTTTATGAAGTGCGTTTTGAATTTTTAATTTTATGAGAGTAGCATGTCACTTGATGTGAAGCAGCCGTTACAGCCCATCGGTATCCATACTCAACCTTAAAAGTCATACAGTGCTAATCCTGACCACTACCTCCTGACCATTATTGCTGCCACCATCACCTTCGTAGGTCGCCGCGAACCAGCTTTTATGTTTCAATTATAGAGGTGCGGTTGTCGGCTGCACCAGGCGACCATCTTAGTCCTCAGGAGCGCGTCCATGTACGACCTTAGAATAAACTTCCGGTTCTATTTGAGATTGCATGTCACTTAACATCAGGTGTCTTACAGGCTCGTTTGCTATTCTACTTACAAAAAATATTAATAAAACTAAGATATAATTAAAAACTAGTAATTTTAGATTGTAAAATTAGTAATTACTTTGTATTTTTCATTTTAGTATGTTACATACTCACGATTAACGATTTCAAATGGCCGATATTTCTAACCAGTTGTAGCTCGTGGTCACCGTTAAAACTTTTGGTACCGGTAACATAGTAAAATGTACAAATTCCGCGATAACATTAGTTTAAATCATAAATTATTTCTGTGTCGTATTTCATGACTTCAGGTATTTTCTAATTAGTCACTTAGAATGTAAAACAAGAATGACCCTCTACACCTTATGGAAAGTTTAGCGTTAACAAGAACAAGACTACGACTAACCGCGAAAGTTAATCCTATCCTACTTCCTACCAATATTATAAACACGGAAGTTTGTAAGGACGGATCGATGTTCGTTAGTCTCTCATGTTAAAAGTACTAAACAAATTTTGTTGAAATTTTACAGTAATATAGATTATCTACATCGAAAAAAAATATATATACTTCAATAAATAAAAACATCCTGCTATTCGGCCATACCTTAAACTAATACTCACAAGTTGATTAGGCGTAAAAAATATATTTAACTAACAGATAGAATATTGTTATCGACCATCTTAGTCCTCAGGAGTAGCAACGTATCTACGTTCGGGCTCAGATAGGATTTCTGTCGTGTTGAGGTTGTATGTGGATGTCTATGGGCTGCGACTACTTAACATCAGATGGTTTGCATGCTCGTTTGCAACTCTTCTCACATGAAAAGCTATAAGTATCACAAACTTCCTATGATATTAAACGTATGCTTATAATTAAATAAAACTTAGTATGCAACTTCAAACTTTCATATAATTAATCACATACAAGAAAATGCGAGTAAGAATTTTAAAACCACAGCTGCAAATTTGATGTCAGCGGGGTTTTAATTAAAATCTTCATCAATTGCCGGATCGAGGTAATTAATCCTGCAGACAATCTCACGGACATCACTTAAAATGTTAAATATACAGTTATATGTATGATTAACTGTGCCCCGCGGAATCGTGTCACCGCGCACTTTTTTCTTTCAAAAAACTGTTTTTAACGAGGACCCGTCATTGCTTCTGCCTTACATAGAAATTACGTTTGATAGAATAAAATATTTGAAAGATATTTAATTTAATTAAGTAAGAGTAAGATCAATTTAAAATTCGTACTAAACAAACCATTTTATTTTTGTGTAAGTACTAAAACGCCAGTACCAGATAGTACAGGATAGTGATCATTGGTGATTTTTGTAACCAACTTCATACAGAACAGAAGTCTTACCTGAAGTCGAACATCCACGTTCGACTTCAGGTAAGACTTGCTATTGAGAACTAACGTGTAACCTCATTAACCTCATTAGTCAATCGTCAAGTGTACCATTCCAGTCCAGATTTTGTAAACCGTATAAGATAGTATCTCAACCAGCTTAAACTTTCAAGTGACAAGCCTCGGATTTCTGGATGGCAAAAAATATTGGATAGTGAAGATACTAAAGATGCTTCTCTCTTTATTAAATTGCTACTATCGCCTTGAGGTGGATTGAAACACTATCCTTAAATCACTCAATTCAATCTGTGTTTGAAGGTAAAATCGCCCTCAGCTGCTAGATGTTTCTATAATTTAGTTAGGGACATAACTGAAGAGAATATTAGATTATTATTTATTGTATTTATATCACATATCCAATTACATTAAAATTAAGGCAATATCTTAAACTTAAAATTAACATTATTCTCTGTGACTGTTAACGCTGGACCCGAGTAATAAACCAGTTTTATTTCGAAAGCCTGAAATAACTAAAACGTATGCCCAACAGTGGGAAATTAATGTGTTAATGACGACTTTGAGTGAGTTTAATGCTAACGACAAAAGGGTAGTATGTAGGAAGACCCTGCTGCTCTCTCTTGGATAGAATACCAACTTGTCACAGGCCAAACATCCGTCCATCAAGCCTATCTTTTGGATTTAATCCCTTAAAAGGCCCCTATATTTCCTTCTTCCACAAATAAGGATAATGCAGCTTTAAACTAGAACGTAAAATTGATAACTAACCCATTATATTTTAATTACATTTAAAGATAAGATATAATAAGCTTATTAAAATTAATGAGATTGATTTAATTTTTGTAATTTAGTAGGAACTGAAATTATTGTTGATTTTGATATAATGTTAGTGTAATGTGGATATTACTGGCATTTGATTTTGTTCAAAAAGTAAAAAAAAAAAATAAAAAAACGTGAATATTATAATTAAAATAAGATTATTTACAGAACTCTTTTTGAACGTTAATAAACTACCACCGTCTCGTAAGGAATTTTGTGTTAGAGAAGTTACGGCGAAAGAAACCACGGAAGTTGCCGGATACACATTATCTTAGTCCTCAAGAGTAGGAACGCAACGCGGGTCCATCCTTAAATAGAAGTTCTATTCTATTTAAGATTGGACGTGGTTGCCCATGGGCTGCAGTGACCACTTAACATCAGGTGGCCTGCATGCCCGTTTCTTACGCTTTCATAATCATATCAAATCAAACAAGTACACAGTGTGACGATGACATTTTTTCAATGTAAAAACTGCAAAGTAAATTTTCGTTAAGCCATCTGATGTTAAGTGGATAGTTTTGGCAGGTGGTAGAACTATAATACGACCAGCTAACTAACTCTTGGATTTCGGTTGGAGAGATGTGGTTACTACACTACCAGCTACACTTAAAAGCGAAACGCCTATCTCGATCCTTAGGAGTGGCAACGCATCTGTGCACGACATCAGGCAGAATTTTATTCCTGTTTGATGTTGGACGTATATGTCCACGGAATACACAGAGTCCACTTAAAATCAGATGTCCTGCATGCTCTGCTCTGTCTGCTACATTTGCTACTTCTTTAAAATTAACAACAATTAAATAGAGATGTCCATACTTCGCTACTGCGTCCCAGAAATACTTTATTAGTAAAAACGGACTAATTTATTGTTCCATTTTGATTGCAACCTATATAAAAGGCATAGCATACTTGTATTTTATAACAGGATTATTTTAACTCATAGTTGGGGGAAACAGAAATAATGTATCTCATATGGATACTGTCCTGTTTGGTATTCGTTGCAATATCTGGGAGTTCTGGTAAGTTTTTACAAAATTTTTATCCTCTCCTAAATATTATTTCATTGTATTTTGTATTATACGTTCGTTAAATCCAAAATGTTAATTTTTTATTATAGTGCCTAAATGCGTAAAAGATTTTCCTGATTTAAAATGGCCTAAGAAATACAGTTTCAAGGCTTTTAAAACATCAATGACAGCGGGATGGGTAGAAGACATCAGCTTTTGGTCAGTTCTGTTCATTTTCTTTTTAATCCAAAATCAAAATCAAGATATTTTTATCTTTATCGTCTTTGAACGTCAAAACTACACATGCGTAAGGTGTTTCTTTTTGGAGAACCGACTCCGCAGATTATTTAGATTAGCTTCCTATTACAATTCGTTGAAGGTGTTCGTGGCAAAAGTCAATTTAATTAAAAGCAAAATGTAATATTCTTGTACGTATTTTTTTTAATCACTATATTCATATCCACAGGCGGAACAATCTAAAGTCAAGAGTTGTCTACAATCAAGGAGCAGTAAGAGTTTATACACAAAAATCACACCGTTGTAGTGATTTTCCTTATGGTGTGAAATTCACGGTAAATCATTACGAACTGTAGATTTCACATTAAGTGACTAATTAATTTTAAAAGTAGGAGAACTATAGTTCAACCAGAGAGGTACCACCGCCTCATAATCTGTCGTAAAGCATTACTTGTGTTTCGGTTGAAGAGGTGCGATTTCCGGCTACACTTTGAAGCGACACGACCATCTTAGTCCTCAGGAGTAGCAACGCATCTACGTTCGAGCTCGAATTGGATTTCGGTCGCGTTTGTGGTTGTACGTGGGTGTCTATAGGCTGCGAATACTTATTATCAGGTGGTTTGCATGCTCGTTTACTACTCTTCTCAAAAAAAATTGCTATTAACGATTTTTGCTAATTATTATTATTAAGTCGAGTTAGGATTGCAAGAGGTGGCACTAATCTGGAGCTCTTTTCTCTAGACAGGACAGGATGCCAATTCACACAAACATAGTATTTTTAGCAACCGTATAACATTTACTAAGACACACGATGTATCCGCCCGAGTCTTGTAGCGCCGACTTAAACAGTACTTCTATTCACCCGAAATCCATACAGATTTATACGTACAACACACGTGTGTACAAGCCGCAAGCACTTTACGCCGCACATTACAAAGCAGTGTTTTAAGCCGAAGGGAAACTGTAAGGCTGTAGGTGGCTGTCTAACGACTGCAGCGACTACCTAACATCAGGGGCGTGCGTGCTGGTTTACTCCTACTACTCCTTTCCTATAAAAAATATAATGTCGTCGCAATCAAACTATAAAAAATTGCGCTCTTTTGATACCTCCTTCATTTATTCTTAATTTTAGTATTGGTTTTATTATTTTTTAATTATTAGTTCTAAAAATTACACCATAAATAATATGGCGTCAATAAAATTTTCAGATATACCCAGTAACGACAAAAGATGAATTAAATTCGTATAAATGTACACGGGTAAATGGAACCATTTTCAATAGAATAAAGATTACAACCCTTTTGCCGGATGAAAGTACATTTAAAAGAGTAGGTAAGGCTATCTTCAATTATATTATATTAAGCGTAGATCTAATAGTCCGACCAGGTGGACCGACAACCTGATAAGAATAGCGGGTAACCGCTGAATGCAGAGGGCACAGAAACGGTCAGAGTGGCGGCACCTGGGGGAGGGCTATGTCCAGCAGTGGGCACGGAAAGGCTGATGAAAAGCGTTGTTCTAGTTAGTGGCGTGTTCTAAAATAAAAATAGCTTTATTTACGCCTGATTACCAACTTATTTCAATAAAAGTTCCGTCGAAATTGATTCAGCCGTTTCGGAGATTACAAGAACAATCAGACATCCAAAATTATGTTGTGTTATTCGTACCATTCATACTTTCACAGGCACTCATTAAAAAGTTTTTATTTTAGCAAGTACGTTGGCCTAACACGGAAATTTCAATTTTATTTACACATATAAATGTCTAACCAAAACGTAAACAACATTGATAGACCATGTGAGTCATCAGTCCAAAAACATTCGAAACAATTACAAAAAATATCCAAAATCAAGACGTCGCAGTTCTTCATTTGACAGCCGTTTAACCACAATCTATTGTAACGGCATTGACTGTACTTTTTTTACATTAAAATACAATCACAAACAACGATATATTAAATAGTGCTAAATTATTCTCAGGATGCGATTATTTAGATCAGACTGACGTGACAAAGTTCGCTTATAATGAAGTAAAAAGTGATAAAGATTACAGAGAAATACTGTGGGCGTCATATAATTCTGAAATTAATTCCTGGATACCTATTAGGTAAGAACAACGACTATAATATTAACAGCTGTTTTATCCTTAAAATATATTATGAATTACATGTTAATCAAGACTTTTAGGAAGAATAGGGTGCTTTTAATACAAATTGAATTTGCACGAAAAGACAAGATTATTAACACCATTTCAACACTAGATCTACATACATCTAGAACAATAAAAGTTTTTGCATTGATTGTTAAATGTCCTGGCCAGCGATAATTTATTTTTATTAATATATAATTTTTCATCAAATCTTAAAAATTCATCAAATGCAAGTTTTAAGAACTATTGAAGTATGTATGTATTATATTATGTATGTATTATATTATGTAGCGATATTTGATAAACAGGCCAACCATTGTGGAAACAACAATTGACAATGACTAAACCCAAATCTAATCGATTTATTTCAAGGAATATAGTTTTTTTATATGAAAACAATGTAGCAAATGAGCTTGCAGTCCACTAGATAATCACTAATTACTACTCCCTATGGACACGTGGTAACAATTCCACATAGAACAGTAGTTGCAACTGAAATCGATCCTACATGTGTTGCTAATCCACAGTACGACTGTAACCGTTATATGTAAGTGACCTAACAACCACACCTTTTCACCGGAACGCAAGAATTGTTTGTAGAAAGAAACACACCAGTCAAAGTACATACATATATTAGACTCTTAACACATTGCACAGAAACATAATAAAAATCTGTTACCTAATAGTTCATCAGTTACTTCATTAATCATATATACGTCGAACTGAACTAAGAGTAAAATATCTTCCTTAGGTACGAAAGCATTGTCTACAGTATGTGGCTTGATACTTTGGAAGTATACAACATTTGGGATTTTTATAATTTTGATGTGGATTTTGATGATGGTATATTGGATGTGGAGCAATGTAAGTTTATTTCCATTTTTCAACAAAGTCTCAATAATACTATAGAGGCGAGTGATTACGTAGCCTTTTTGGTTAAAAATAAATTAAACCTGACTTAACTTTTAATCATATAAAATTCTACCTTATAAAACAACACAATAACATTAATGACACTTGCAGAAAAAGATAAAACAATTAAAGATAATCTTTTATATTATAACAGATGACTGCGAAGATTCAAATGAGTCAATAAGCTCGTATACCTCTACCGATAAGCATGTTCGGAACATAGATCCCGAAAATGAAGATCTTGTAAATCATTTCTTCAATGCGTGAGTACTCTATGAAATTGTTTTTATAATTCCGGGAAAAGTGTATGGAAAATATTTTAGCATAAATCTACATCCTAAAATATTTGTTTTTTATCAATCCTACCGTTGTTAATGTAGTAGCAACGATTATTCCTGTTTGGCACGTGGCTCTAACAGTTGGAACTGATGCAATATTGTTATTATGTTTTAGCCCGGACTGTCATAAATTTTTGTCTATTTGTTTTGAAAATAACTTTTGCTTTACCTGTTTAATTTACTCCACATTTTTAACGTAGAACATTCCATCCAACGCATTTGCTATTTATCAATATAAAAGTTCTAATAAGTAAAAAAATCTGGGAAAGTTCTCTCTAACTTTATTTAATTCAATTGTATTTTCAGATTCAAACAAAAACATAAGAAAAAATATGTCGATGAAAAGGAAAACGAAATGAGGAAAAGAATTTTCCATGAACGAGTCAGGTTGGTTTATAAAATAATTAATTAATAAATCATCTATGGCATTTCCATGCAAAATTATCATTATTTAAGTTTAATATTTAAATAATTGTTACAGTTTAAACAGCAACTGATTTTTTTCGTTTGAACAATGGCAACGAGAGGACAGGCAACCTGAACGTTAAGCGGTTCCTGCAAATAGTATAGACATATACTACCTATTTAAAACATAATTAATTTACTATCTACCCTATCTCGATAAATAAAAATTAAAGGTGAAAGAACTATATTTCTACCGAGCAGGTATCAACACCGCCCTCATAATCCACTGTAAGGCATTACTTGTGTTTCGGTTGGAGAGATGCTTTTGCCGGCTACACTTTGAAGCAAAGCAACCATCTTAGTCCTCAAGAATAGCAACGTATCTACATTCGAGATCAGATAAGATTTCGGTCGTGCTTGTGATAGTACGTGGATATATATGGGCTGCGACTAAATAATATCAGGTGGTTTGCATGCTCGTTTGGTACTCTTTTCACATAAATTACTTCACTGTGAGTTAAGGAAATAGCAATAGTACCTCACCGCTTCGAATTTTGAAAATGTCATCCAAATGATAAAATCAACCCAAATTTGTTTTAGACTTGTCTATGAAAATAACCGTAAAAATACTGGATATACGCTGACTATTAATAAGTTTGCTGATCGCACTCCAGAAGAGATGAAGAGGTCCACTGGACTGGTTCGACCAAGTATTAGAGAAAAGGACACCCATCCATTTCCGTATACTAAAAGTGAAATAGAAGACATAGGAAAGAATTTACCAAAGCAATTCGATTTAAGAAACCTGGGAGTCATCACGCCAGTTAGAGGTTATCGACTTTTTAATAATAAAACTTAAATGAAGTGTCAGTTTACGAATCATATCACGTTTTAAGTACTCAAGCTATCACAACAGGAATACTATCCGAATTTGATGAATTAGTTTTTTAATTAATTTTTGCGATGTATATTAAAGGTGGTAGAGCCGTTAGAGCTCGCCCGGGGCGGCACCACCGCCACCCTCATAACCCGCCGTAAAGC
>DWON01009105.1:0-11655 GCA_018251015.1 Phocides pigmalion okeechobee | reverse complement strand
AATTACAAATTTCTCATAACATACAGTACTAAGTAAATAATTCGTACTTGACCGTTTATCCATAGATTTTATTAGTCATAGCTGGATTATTAATTAATTAAATATTTTTTTCAAAAATTATATATTGTAGGGCTATCTCAGAAATGATACGAATCTTGTAACTTTGACTAAATTATTTATTACTTCATTACAAATTCCACACATTTAGTTTAATCCGCCATTTAGGTTACCATATTCCCATCATCCTCACCATCGTCCTCCAAGAACTCCCCACTTTCCCGCCAATTTTCCTCAAATGTGGCCAGCTTTGAAAATCAAATATCTACTAACATCATCGGTATGACCAGTGCAAAAATAAAAATTATCAAAATCCAATTAAAATGCCTAACTCATAAGACATTAAATAAATGAAATTATTATAAAATAATCAAAGCCTTACAATATTAAGATATTAAATATGTTATATTCATGATGAAAAAATTTTAATTTATGGATAGGTTACTAGTACTTCTTCTGGATGGGACTACTTCCAATCCGTCGTCAAACAAGTCTTGTATTTCTATTGGAAACGTGTGCTACCAAGGTATACCTTATAGCTTCCCTTACAAATTAATGCACCAGCCACCGTATTAGTTCTCAAGAGATCATTTGAGATCAAGTACAGGTGTTCTGTCCTCTATGGAGTTGTGTACAGAAGTCAATGAGTGGTGGTGATAACTTACCATCAGGTGGACTGCATGCTCATTTGCTACTTCCATTTTATAAAAAGGCGGTTTAGACTCGCAATGTCTTAATCGCAAAATGTCCAATGATTCAATTCTCATATAACAATGTCGCTTCCCCCACCTTCTGTGTGTTTAGATCTTTTAAATTACCAAACGGATTGTCATGCGGTTTCATCAATAGGCAGAGTGATTCACGGGGAAGGTTTTACGTATACATGCATATTAAAGCAGAAAACAGATGAGAATTTTGAAGGTTTGTAATGTGATGTCGCAAATGCTAATGATAAATAGAACATGTCCTAATTTCATCATGTTATGTATTAGTCATTTTGCGAATTGGACCTTTTGCGACCGCTGAACGCAAAATGTCTAATTGGACATTTGGCGTTTGACCAAAAAGGCGAGCAGTGAGTAGCAACACACGTTCGGCTTTCGAACATCACTTGGTTTTGAGACTGTACTAGTTCGAAACATTACTTGGCCTTCACGCTCGGTTGCTACCCTCTTAACATAATAAAGGTCATTGCAGCCTCGTGGCGTACCTGATTGGATTAATATGCAATGTCCATGTTTAAACATGGTATATTAATTTATATTTTGATTTTTTCGTCCGCCTACCTTGTCTGCTGATCTATTGACTATGACGTCAATTTTTTTGCTAGTGACAAGCTTAGTGCAAACTCATAACTGCATCTATATAAATACCTTAATACATAGGCATATATATATATATTCATAATAAATAATTTAAATTAAAAACACAACTTGTATCGAGTCCATTTTTATATTTATAGTTACACAGCTGACACGGCAACCATTTACCTATCATATAAATTATTTTTTGTGATGTATAAGAAATGCAGAATGAAATGTCAAAATGACGCGACGTTTCACATAAACGAATTGCGCATTTGCGAGTTTGATGGCGTAGCGCCATCTGTCATTGAACAACATAAATAATTTTATTCTGTTTGAAAAACGAACGTAGGTTAAATTATTTTAGATATTAATAACATTGATTTTGGTAAAAAATTGGAGCTTGGGTGGTCAAAAATTAGAGTTATGGATTTTTGATGCTGTAACATATTAAAATACAAAAAAAATCGCCAATTTTTTTTTAATATTCTGGATTGGGACACCCTTGTCATCTACTAACATTAAAACATATATTACGACCTACTGTCATATGTAACAAAGATATTATTTTTCCACGCTTATTGCGCAGTAGATTCTTTTGAAATTTTCTTCCTTCCATATGAAAAAAAACCTGTTTAAATCGGTTAATAATTGACGGAGCTAAATGGTAGCAAAAATAAAAAAATATCAACTGAATTGAAATCCTCCTTTATTGAAGTAGTTCCATTTTCCGGATATAACTGGAGTAAGTCATTTCCGGACATAACTGGAGTAATCGTTTGATTGTTTATTTGTCATTAAATAAATGTCTACCTCTTAAACCTTCTCCCCTTTAAAGTGGTTGATATGAACCTTCTCTTATAGGTTATTGATGGTAATATTTTTTAGCGTTAGCTCAAATTAAGGTCTGTATTTGTGTCTGACCTACAAATATTCGTGTGTGCGCATGCACATGCATGAAAAAAGATGGATGCATGCATGCATATGCATACATGCATCTTTTTTCCTATGTTCATTTGTAATAAGTAAATGGATAAGCAGGTTGATGTAAATTACATGTCGTTATATTCGTATTGATATAAAAGTGTACTAATGTATAAGTGTACCACAAGATGGCGTCTTATGGGTGCCAATGTAGTAGTAGCAGGAGTAGTAATAGTATTACAAAAGTAATACGATGTCCAAACGTTAAGTTTCTTCTAAAACTTGAGCGGGGTATCAAAAGAAATAATTTTATAAAGTCTTTCTACAGATATATCGCTACTTCAAAACAAAAGCGCTACAACGCGAAAAGACTAATTTTACAGGAGAACCATTTAAAGTTTTCAAAATCAGTTCTTGTATAATTGCTCTGTAATTTTAAAACTAATAAATAGGTGTTATACGCTGTTAGAAAGGTATTTTTATTCTGCTTTTAATGGTCGATTCGGATATGTGACCGACAAAATTTGAATTTTTACAATAAAAAGGATTTTGAATATTTTTGATTTGTGGCCCTTTTGGTTTTAAAGTAGCGATATGTATGTTATTAAATGTATAAGTATGTATACATATGATGTTATTTGTATCGCAGTCGGGTTTCTTGTGTCAATTTTGTTTGTTACAAGGCGTAAAAAATATTAAAAAAAATTAAGTTATCAAACGTTTCTGGCTTTATAGGGTGAACTTAATTTTACTGATATGTATTTTAATAGGTTTTTAAATAAAATCACATTTACATATTTACGTTATCATTCTTTAGTAACAATGTGCAACTTGCATTATTAACATTCAAACTCCGCATGTTACTAAATATTACAAAATTAATGATTTCGTTGCTCCAGGTAACTTCATCTTTTTTTTTCTAGGGTTGCCATTTCTTGTGAAGAAAAATAAGGATATGGCTACATTCACCTCGGCGCTCATATCACATCGAATCAGCACTGTGGGAGGCGGCTAAACTGGAGCTGTTTTCTTTATACTGGAGATGCACCGACAATTCACACAAATGTTGTAATTTTTAGCATCCGTATAATATTTACGAATACACAGACGTTGTTTCTGCTTGCAATCTTGTAACGCCGTGTTGTGTTCGCCCGTTATCCATACAGATTTTTATGTTGAAACAGATATGTAAAAGGCGCAGTGCGTTACGCCGCGCAAAACAGCAGTCGTGTTTCCCTCAGGGAAAGTGTTAAAAAAACTTTGAAGTTTAGTTCACTATGAAAATCCTCAGTGTTGCAACGCGGGTGACGCCCAGTCACAATTTTAACATTTTTCATGATAATTGCGTGTAAAATTTCAACATCAACGCAATAGAACGACAATTGAATTAACGATGAAAATGTAGTATTTTTCGTGGTGTTCGTTCTAAAAATATTTTACAATTATACCCTATAGAAGGAACCTGAAAAACATGGATTTTTAAAAGCTAAATAATCCTATGTAAAAGTTAAACTAAGTTAAAAAACATGTATCAAAATATATAGACGTACATAACTTACGTTAGATATAAAAGCTTCAATTAAATTGCTGTCCTTTGGATGAGTTCCCAAATGTATTTACAATTGTCTTTAATAGTACGAGAGGCAACCCTAGTTAGTAGGTGTGTATCAACATATTATTTTATTTATTAAATGAAAGTAGCTAACAAGAGTAGGGTATCCGAGCCTCAATGTTCAAGGTAACTGCAATTAATTCGCATAGCCCCAATAACAGATAGTAACCGATCTATAATATTACGTAAAATGGCCAGTTGGATGGGTCTCTGCTAGTGGCTAACATTCCATGGGTATATTTTTGATAGCTAGTTCTTTTTATGTGAGAACAGTAGCAAACGAGCATGCAAACCACCTGATGTTAAGTAATCGCAGTCCATAGACATCCACGTACAACCACAAACACGACCTAAATGCGTTGCTACTCCTGAGGACTAAGATGATCGCTTCGCTTCAGTGTAGCCGGTAAAAGGACTTCTCGAACTGAAACACAAGTAATGCTTTACGGCGGAATATGAGGGCAGCGGTGGTACCTCTCCGGTCGATCTGTATTTCTCCCACCTTTTAATGCCTGTCTTGCTTGCATGTCCGTACAACTTTTCTAACATTAAAATCGGTAATAATAAAGATTGCGGTGAATATTTGGCTTGTCTTTAGATCGATATACACATAGTGACCACAAGGACCTCGAGTGTACATTCGTACTTAACAAGGATCGTTTATTCTTCAGGGGACCAATATCCCAAATCTTGGGGCTATTCATCCTTAGAGCAAATTTCCGGTATTCCCCAAACTCAGCTTACCCGCTCCTTATTAAATCCGCCCCTCAATGGGACCGGCAACGAGTGAATGGGAATAGTTTAATCTTCGCCCTTTGACGGATGACCGGTTGCGGGGCGTGTACGGCTAAATTTGTCATGATATTTTCATAAACGAGAGATTGATTACTATTAGATATAGAGTATCTTACACGCTTTTGTATAACTTGCAATGTATGTATGTATATATCTTGTATGTTCGAGTCAAATCAGCTGAAAGCATTTGAATTTTAAAACGGTTATACTCAAAGAAATACCATACGAGTTGTGGTCATTTATTGACGTTAAAAAATCTATAAATTACTTTAAACAAACATATTTTGATTTTTATCTTTGATTAAATTTGCATGACAATGCATGATCAGCTTGGTATATGAGGGGCGAAGATGGCGGACGGATCAAGATGGTGGATGGACCAACATGGCGGACGGACCAAGATGGCGGACTAGTCAATTCTTGTGCACTGGTATGATATGCGAATCAAATGAAAGGATTTTCTCTGAAGAATATGAAAAAAACGACATCATTCTAAATCCAAAATAGTCCAACTGTGAGAAATTTAAAAGGTTGCATTCAAAATCCCATATCGCGTATGTCCACAGTCGAAGTTATGAAGAGGATTTTACGTACAAAACAAACATTAAGTATACCAGCGGTTCTCAAACTTATTACCACGACCACTTTTTTCTATTCTGTGTAAATACCCTCATCCCGCATTTAATATTGAATTGTTATAATGTACTTTTAATATCCGGTGAATTTTTTATAATTTGGTAGCAAGTGTAGAGCGAGACTAGTTACAAGTTTATTACCTAATTTAGATATATATAGAGATACGTGAGAATTATCTGAGTCACGTGAATTATTTATGAAAACATTTGATGAAAAGCCATTTTTGTTATGATTTGCTTAAATATATACCTTCAAATTAAACTGACTGATCCAGAGGTCAACACAAACGCCGCCGCCCTTATTCTCCGCCGTAAAGCATTACTTGTGTTTCGGTTGGAGAGGTGCAGTTGTCGGCTACAGTTTGAAGCGAGGCGATTATCTTAGTCCTCAGGATTAGTAATATATCTATCTTCGAATTCATATACATATACAATATAATATGCCCGATAATATTTGTAAAAGCTACATTTTATAAGTTGTACGTGGAGGGCGACAACGGTGCGCTACGTGTGCGGACAACGCCCTACAATAATACAGGTATAGACACTTACACAAATTTATTATACAAAAATACACTCTCAAGGTCTTCACGATAGAAAAATAAGTCGCTCGCTGATATAAAATAATCACTACTAAAGCAATTCAAAGAATCCTATATAAAAAGTAACGCCGAAATATAACACGAGCCGCCGGTCGGCGCCTCGCGACCATTTTAAATGGATGTCTATGGGCTACGACTACTCAACATCAGGTGGTTTGAATGCTCGTTTGCTACTCTTCTCATATAAAAAAACGACATTGCTGAAGAAAGAAGAAGAACTAAGAAACCTCAAATTTTGCAGATATTATATAGGGCAAGTAAAAAAATTGGAAATCCCATCAATAAGAGGGAAAAAAGGAGATAAGGCTTCTTGGCATGTTGACGCCTTTTTTACATTTATTTAAAATAAGGCTACAACAGGACATGCTTTATTGGAAATGACTTAATATTGAGATCGTGCAAGCGAAAACGCGGGCGAAGTCTAGTGGAATATCCTTTCATAGACCCCTATTTGCATCTTTAATACCCCAAGATTTTATATAACTGTCATATATCCAATGCAGTTGGAAATCAACCGCTTGGGGTGTATATAAACAACTTTGAGAACCTACGACGTATAGCGTTGAAATTATACCATTAAAACTGATATATTGAATTCGGAATATCTGTGCATACCGCCGAGAGGCTTTAATCCCTATAATGACGTCCGAATGAAATGCGCAATCAGCTCTGCGCCAAATCGTATACCGCTTATACCGTCCGATACCGTCCAATGCCGTCCAATACCGTATTTTCTCATTTTTAGTGTTCCGTGTATCGAAAGGGAAAATAATTGTCATTATTTATTTTATTTATTATTTTGACGTTTTACTTGATGACCTCATAATCCGTAAAGCATTACGTGTGTTCCGGTTAGAGAGGTGCGGTTGCCGGAAAACAATCAACGTATCTACGTTCGAGCTCAGATAGGTCTTCAGTCGTGTTTTGATTGTAAGTGGATGTCTTTGGGCAACGACTATTTAACATCAGGTGGTTTGCATGTTAGTTTGCTACTCTTCTCACATAAAAAATACTTTACTAATATACGACCAAAGGGCTGGCTTTACCTCGATCAGAGGATTTACACGCTCTATACGATATATTTCGTTAACCTAGGATCATTAAATTTGCGAAGAAGCAAGTATGTTATGGTGGAAGAATCCGAAAATAGCTTTTTTTGTAACAGAAAGCAGTTTTATTGTATCCGCAAACAGCTTTTTCGTATCTGAGAGCAGCTTTAATTGTATACAAAAACAGTTTGTTACAGTATCCTAAAACAGTTATTTTGTATCTGAAAACAGTAGTGGAATATCTTAAAACTTATTATAATAAATGCTTAACCTAAACCAAATAAAAGAGTGCTGGGTATGTGGCATGGTGCTAAAAACACTGGTCCTATTCCCGCACTGAATAGCGACCGCAATTCTCCGCCCGAGATTGTAACCAGCCCTCTTGAGACTAAATTTTTTGAAAAATTTTTAGGCACTCGGATCCTATGACCAAGCGAACAGTAAATTTGTAGTTATGTCCTAAAAGATGCATTTATAAAGTCTACAGAACTTTCAATGCGCCAGTCCTCACCACACTTGGTCGGATTTCTTAAACGGCAAATACATGTGAATTTATTATTTTACAACATATATTACAACAGTTTATTATTTATAATAATGTAAATCTTAAAACTAAATATAATAATAGCCTAACCTAAACAATCTAAAGGGAGTCTGAGCGGATACGGCACGGTTCCAAGAAAGCTGCATTACCGCATTGAATAACAATCGCAATTCTCTGCGCAAGATATGGACCAGCCCTCTTATCACCGGCGGCGTCGGTCAAACGTGGTGCTAATTGAATTTACACTAATATTATCGGGGAATTTATACATTTTATTACGTAACGTGAACTCGCGATTAACGATTTTCTAATTACCGAAGTTTGTAACTAGTTGTACTCGTATGTCTCGTGGTCGCAGTTAACCATGACAAATACGTTTAGATAGTTTTTAAACGTTGTAGTGTCTTTAACCCACTGCTGTACCACTGCTAGGCATGGCTACCTCAGCATGAAAAAGGATTAGGCCATTGTACACATGGCCGATATCGGTGTTGGGGTGAGCCCCTGAGATGAGCCTGGCCGGTGTGGGCCGGTCGGTCACTGGCGGAGCCGCGGATGTGTCTGCGAGCGTTCCAGAATCAGTACTGTAGCGGGGTGGATACCATCAGGTTTTTAGTCGGTTGGACTCTGACATAATTTTCCGTTGGCTCCGTGGCGGAAGGTATCCGTACCGGGTTTTCATGACGTAAAAAATAACACATGGCCATGTGTTCAAAGGATACAGTATTTGTTCTGCTTTAGTTGGAGAGATTCAGTTGCCGATTTTTACAAGCGAGGTGACTGTTTTAGTCACCGTGTTTGTGTTGCGTTGCTAATTCTGAGGATTGAAAAGGTCATGTTTGAACCTGTTATTACATATTGACTTCCTGTTTAAGATTGTATGTATATCTTTATAGGCTGCAACGTCTGCTTAAGATGTAGGAGCCTGTGTGCTCTTTTGTAATACTTTTGATATAAAAAATACTTATTACTAACATCAATATTGTTTTTAAGTTAGCACAAACGTGGAAATCAATGGTTAGTTTATGTATATCACAAATAGGGCAAAGTTCCGTGCGTTAGTGTGGTGTATCGTATATGGAACTCAAAAAAGAAAAACGGACTAGACGTAGGGTAAATCGATTAATCTACTATTAAAACCTGTCAATAATTGCTCCCGCCATCGTAGTTTGGCCTTGATCACGAGTTATGCAACTGGTTTGATATATCGGCAACTGAAAAGAAAAAAATAAAAAATCATTACACCGGGTACATACTCCCGGTACACAGTAAAAAGGAATAAACCTGAATAATATAAAAAAGTTCGTGCGGACGCAGCCTTACGCCAAAGCGAACGCCGCGGGCGGAGCGCTTTCTATTTTATTCATATTTAGTTACCAATTTTTGCGTTAGTTGATCCAATATTTGTTTGTAGGAAAATTTCCATTTATTGAATATCCAAATTTACTTGAATATTTCAATGAACTGTTACTGAGTTGTGTTGTTCGATACGTGTTTTTGATTTCAATTGCGGTTGGTAGAGAGTAGGAAAAGCAGCTCACACATTTATCCTTGAACAGAACTGAAGTCTTATTTGAGGTCGTACAATGCAAGCATCGCTACTTTTGAGGACTAAGATAGCCACCTCGTTTCTTAGTGTTTCAGGCAATAGAAACAAGACTAGCTTCACGACGGATTATGAGTGCGAAGGTGGTTCCTCCCCGCTAACACTACCACTGCTTATGCAAAGCTTTGAAACTTCATAAATAAAATATGAACCGTAACACCAAAACATAAGTAATGTCAGCATTTTAATAAGGAATTATGTGTAATGGACATCATTTATGAAAACAAAACCCTTGGAGTTCGTAGTCAATTAAAAGTTGCAAGCCGCGGTCGAAGGGACCGCCATATTACAATAACCCTATAGTTAATAGTTAAAATCCGAAATGGATCGCTAAAATTATGCCCAAAACATTATTTTAAAGTTTTCAGAGTCCAAGTTCCAAGGGTAAATAGAATTATTTTGAGCTAGTAAAGTGTTGAGTTGTGTTGCCTGTTTAATGGTGGTAGCATTACCACCAACACATCTACTTCTGCTGTCTAACAGCAATGAAAGTATTCTTTGGTTTTAAAGTAAACTTGGCGTGGAATTTACACGTTTTACGGGTATTCACGATAAATCCTTTGTAATTGCCGATAGTCCGAACTAGTTGAATGGATCGTGGTCACGGATATACTAAGCTCATTTGGCTGTGTTGTATGGATCGAGGTCATGGCTAAATGGGCTGAGTATGTCCGTGACCACGAGCCATGCAACTGGTTATATAAAATGCCGATTTAATTGTATGATATTTTTCATTAGCAGTTAATCACATAAATAAACAATTAATTTCTAAAGAACATTATAAAGTGTGTTTATAAAGGGAGTGCACAGGCCGAAATAAATCCCTGCTGATATATAAAAGTGAAACCATGCTCATTTTGTTTTTTAGTAACTTGCGGACTATTCATTAAATATAATTAATTTTATGAAAATATTAGAATGCCAGTACCTCTGGTATCGAAATCGGGTATTCATCATCACGCTGTGTCTTGGAAATAACTATTGACCTATATATATATCAAGGTGGGAGAACTATAGTTCGACCGGGGAGGTACCGCCACCCTCATAATCTGCGGTGAAGCATTGCTTGTGCTTCGGTTGGTGAGGTGCGGTTGCCGGCTACCTTTTGATGTGAGGCGAACAACTTACTTAGGCTGCGACTACGTGACATAAGATTAAGATAACTTTTTTTCAAAATACCTGTACTGTACGATTTATAGCAAGATATTTCGGAAGCGGAGCCGCAGGTTAATGCTAGTCAGTTATAAAATATGAGCTCGCTCTAAATTAAAGGTTTGTGGAGCAGCAGGGATAATCCCTGTCGTTAATAGTTTAAACCCGAGATAGACCGTTTGCGGCCAGTCCGAAGATATACTAAAAACTGGGGATTTACCGTCCGACAATAACCTACAAATCTGACCAAATGACCGAATGGACCCGATCGCACGACTTGAGTTATAATCGATGGCGTTTGAGCATAAAGCGGAAAATGGCATGTATATACTCGTACATTTTAATTACAATAACGAAAACCTTAAAAATTTTAATTCAAATTCAGATATTTTATTTCATTGTAAGGTATTTACATACAATTAATGAAGGTCAAGGGTACAATGTAAAATCAGTACAACGGCTTTGAGCGCCCTATTGGCTAAGGTTGATCGGAGAAAAAAGCCGGCGGAAAAAACTCCCGGCACTCTTTTTAAATCAGTCCTTGATAAAACTAATTATAAACCTAACCTAAACAATCTAAAGGGAGCCCGTGGCCAAGCGGTACGGTGCCAAGAACATTACCTGTTTTCCCGAGATGAATAGCAATCGCAATTCTCTGCGCGAGATGTGAATCAGTCCTCTTGTTACCGGCGGCGTGGATCAAACGTGAGACTTATTGTTTGAAAAATTTTTTGGCACTCGGACCCCAGCGGATAAGATTTATATATTGTATTAAGTATTGCAACCATGGACATCCCCATCCGCCTAATAAAGGACTGAAGTCGACTGCATAGTTCCACTCTCCAGTCGAACTATGCAGCCGACTGTACCTCTCCAGGTACCATCACCAACTTTATAATCCGCCCTAAAGCAGTCCTTGTGTCGGTTTGAGTTGTGCAGTTGCCGTTTACACTTTTAAGCGAGACGACCATTTCAATCTACAGGAGTAACAATGTATCTAAGGATAGTATAAGGCAGGATTTTAATCTTTTTTGAAATTGGACATTAATGTCTTGCCCGTCTCATTATATGTTGGACAACAATATTTGATATTTGGTGTTGGTAGATTAACTTTTAATACTTGGACCGTGTCCTGATTACGGATGGTTACTTACTTTAGCAGCCCAACGTGCAAAAATGTCCCAGTTGGCCATTTGTTTTATTGCCAGCTGGAAGCGATTGACGATAATTTATTATTATTATTATTATTATGAAAGAGTAAGAAGCGGGCATGCAGTCCACCTGGTGTTAAGTGGTCACTGCAGCCCATGGACAACCACCTCCAATCTTAAACAGAACAGATGTTCTATTTAAGGATGGACGCGGATGCGTTCCT
>DWON01009104.1:0-11655 GCA_018251015.1 Phocides pigmalion okeechobee | reverse complement strand
GCTTTACGGCGGGTTATGAGCTCTACCACCTTTAAATATCTATATTAATAGCATTTACATGCAGATAAAAAAATGTATTTCTGTAATTAAAAAAATAATAAATGTGCGTCGCTGTGCTCTTGTACATATCGTATTGATCGACAATTTAAGCAATACCAGACGCTGTTTGAATCTCGATGGGTAACCGCTAGTAACAAAACTTCATGTGCACTTCGTCACACACAATAGCAATTTAAATGATTAGTCCCGTTCGTTATTAATGGATGGCAATCAAACTCAATTCGAAGCCTTATAGGTAGTTTATAAATACTGAAGGATTTGTCGACTAATGTGTGCCACCGATATCTCCCATACACGTTAAAGCAGCGTTGTGATATGCTCCAAGCATTTTTGTCTATTAAAAGCTGCGCCCAGCACTGCACATTAAAAGTTTGCAATTAACTTTATTTTTATAATATAAAAAAAAAAACTACTGAAATCATAGAACCGATTTTAACACAATTTTCCCAAGATGACTTTACGGGAAGTGACAATGAGAATGTATCCTGAAATATACATTTATATTACTAAGTATAAATTAGAAACGCATCAGGTAAGCGCATGTAGATCCGTGAAGGAAAGCTCGTATGTGAATAAATATTTGAAGGAATAACAAGGCAGGGAACAATGCAATACGAGAGGAGTCGGAGATGCATCGCGCCGTCAGCTTACGATCCACGTGCGAAGATAGCGCCGACGGGTACCGAGATATGTGCATAGATTTAAGGCCTTTGTTTTAGGAGACACTATGAGAAAATTTCACATTTAATTTTAAGCCACGATAAGCTTGTGGTAAAGCGTATTTTTTAAAACATGGAAGTAGCAAACGGGCATCTTATCCTCGTAATAAGTGGTCATTACTGTCCATGGTCATCTGCTATTAACTTCAATAAGAGTTGAGGTACTATTTGTGGTCGACCAAGGATGCATTACTAGTCCTGAGGACTAAAATGGAACGCCTCGTTACTACAATCATCTAACCTGTTCTTCGCATGTCACATATTTTTTTGAATTCGGAAAATTTAACATTTTCGTCTGATGTGGATTGCAGATTTATAAAATGGCAATAGTCTATAATGACTAAAGATAGCGATCACCTTAATATGATTACTGATATTATCATATAAAAATGAAAGTTTAAATTTTTAACTACTTAAAAAGGTTTTCATTAGTATCTCGAGGTAAAGAAATAAGTAGAGGCGTATAGAAAATAAGATATAGGGAAAAACCACCTTTATTCATTTGCGTAGAGTGCATCCTTGTTTAAATTAATCAAACACTTCCTTTGAAATCATGAATAACATTTACCAGAAAAGTAACGGTATCGCCATACGATACTTAATATGATAAATTGCGTCCTCTCACGACATTTGAACAAATCTCGGATTTTAATTACGTGTACTTGATTGTGACTTCTCGATTATTACAGTCATATTGAATGTACATTAATTTTCCTTTTATTTGTATGATAATATTATTCGTAGAAAGTTACCTTTCTAACTTTCAACTATCCGACTGAGAACAAATATTACTTTATTAACTTTCCATTGCTAATTACAGTTTAATTGTATAATTTTATGACCTACACATGAATGACTACATTTGTAAGATGTACATTGCAC
Source organism: Phocides pigmalion okeechobee (assembly GCA_018251015.1). NCBI lineage: Eukaryota > Metazoa > Arthropoda > Insecta > Lepidoptera > Hesperiidae > Phocides > Phocides pigmalion. The sequence continues at coordinate 9,994 of DWON01009104.1, read as the reverse complement.
ATGCATTCAAAAAATATAGAATTGATTCAAACTATAGACTCAAAATATAAATAATACTGTATACTTCCTTTTGGATATCGTTTATGTATTGTCACCAATGTATGTGTGTAACAACATTAACACCAAAAGCACTTCACCAAGTCTTCTACAATTTTTCCAAATCATATTGTCCTTAAGGATAATGTCAGGTGATATTTTTACCTGAACGTTCAAAAATCCACTTAGGTATTGAGAAAAAAGATTGTATGGCCTTGTAATTTAGGTATTTTATGCTATATTTGTAGACAAGATAAATAACTTAGAAGAAAAATTATATGCACATAACAATATACTTTTCATTTCGTACAAAACATCTCTCTGATAATATTATACTGATGATGGTAAGTGTAGTTCGACCGCGTTAAACACCGCCGCCGTCCTAATCCACCGTAAAGCAATTCTTGGGTTTCGACTGTAAAGGTGTGTTTTCGACTGTCTTAATTGGTAGAAGTAGCTACGTATCTACGTGCGACCTCCGAAAGGACTTCAGTCTTTTTTGAGTTTGAACGCGAATCGATTCCGACCCGTGTCTGAATTTATAGTTATAGTAATGTTCTTGCATTACAAGAAAATGAAATGAAGATGAAGAGGAAAATGATAATAATTTCTCTTTATATAAAAAAGGAAGATGACTGATAGATTCAGAGATCAACGTATACCAACAATTTTTTTATATACCGTAAGTGAGAATTTAAAACTTTTACACTAATGGAAGAAAAAATATAGGAGTTGAATGATTGTTTAAAGTTTCCTAAAACCTCAATAGCAAACCAGGAGTAAAAACTTCTTTATAAATAGAAGTACAACTGTCTTGAATTCTCCAATTATTAGTATTTATTGATAGCGTATAGGTTCCTCTATTTTTAAACAGAAATAGTGAACGTATTGTCTCTTAAAATAGTAGAGCAAAATAAAAGAGATTCAATATTTTTTTAATTAATCCACATTAGATTTCATAATTACAAAAAAGGTAACACCTACAAATTGACTGATATATGCGGGAAGGCCCAATCAATGACCAATCAACATAACACTTACCGATTGACCTGATCTGAAAAAAGTAAAATATCTAACAACCTATCCCAACACGATATTGTTCACGTAAATAATTAGAAGTACATTGTTATAAAAGATAGATTTTCTCGTGTAGAAAATGCAACCGGAAGGGCCGGCATACGGAACCTGTGGGACGCATCCGCTGCCCACACGTAGTTCCAGCAGAAACCTACAAGAAAGTCTTGAGCTATAGACAAAATAATCAAATATACGTTATGGCAAGGAGTTCACCCCGTCGAGGATTCTTTTAATATCACTTTTGTCACACATGTATGCGACAAAACAATTTCCTTGTAGATAATAACGATAAATTCATTTAAACGGAGGTAAAATCTTTTAGTTTGTCAGGGTTGGTACTACCGCTGCTTTCATAATCTATCCTAAAGTAATTTAGTAAAGTAAAAAATTAGTCAAGTAACCTACTAAATTGTTTTAGTTGTAGTTCGGTAGCCAATACACTTAAACGTCAGGCCACCATCAAATAAACTGCAATAATCTTACTATTTATGAGGTATTACAGAATGGCCCAAAACAATGAGTCTTCCTAAACTGTAGTAAATAGTGATTTACAAATGTAATGGATACTGAAGATGTATATTTTAACAGTAACGTGTAAATAGGGTCACTAACAATTTACAGAGTCGCAATTTATTGGTGCATAAAGTTAAAACTTTATGTCTATGGACTTTATGGATACATAAAATTAGCATTACAGCGGATCCTGTGTGTGACTTATTTCCTACTTTGACCTTAGAAGGTCAAATACGGATTAAGGTTCAAAATCGTATAATATATAAAGCACGTTCAATTTTAACTTATAAATACTATACTTATTCTATGAATACAGTAGGTCCGTCCAAAGTCAATGATTTTGTGATGCTTTTGACACCAACTAGAACTTCATCTAAGTATTTCAGTAATGATAGTTAAGTGTGCACAGTTATGTATTAAATCAATATCAAAACTTTTAGATTATGTACCTCAGGTCAGTAACACATTTTCGTGATCAGTTCCCTCTTAAACAATAAGTTGTGAAATGTTTCAGATAATTGTATCAATCGACACCATCCACGTACATAAGAATCCACCGCTTCCACCACTATTCATCTTATCCAGGAAGCTACAACTGACGTTCACGATACTTTATGACAAACTTTTTGAAACACGAGTAATCATCCGAGAAAAAATTATTGATGAAATTTGAACCTACCTCCTGACAATAATACTGCCCTAATATTATTCACATCAAATTAACCATATTAGTAGACATTCAAATATGCAAAAAGAAAATACTTAGATACTGAAAACTTGAATATCGAAGACAATTTATAATTAACAATCATTTGTCAAGGTAAAATTGCATAGCGGAGGTGTTGACAAGCGCGCGTAGAACTCTCCACGCAAAGCTGTAATACGATTTACGAAGAGCGAAAGGAAAGTTAACTCATAATATTTTACATATAAGTTATAAAGATACCACACAATAGAACATCCCACGTGGAGCTTCATTCATGTCCTACGGTTCTAAAGTTATATTTGCAGTGTTTTTGTAATATAAACCCTATGTTTTAGGCACAGAGTGTACTTTAGGAAATGGTTACGTCTATTTTTAGCTGAGAATCATACGAGGGAAATCACGAGTTGGCTCCGAAGTTCCATAATTCATGGATGTCGCTTCTGCTATCGTGACACTGTAGCAGTAGTGAGCAATTACACTAAGCAAAACCCACTAAGCGTTGCCACCTGTTCCTACCATTATACTGTTAATAATTTCCCTTAACCACCTCATTCATAGGAGTGTCGTATTACTTACCTCTTGGCTAAAGATGATATTCGCGTGAGTATCTTCTGCATCTTAATATTAGTTGAAAATGTATTTTATGGCGATAAAGGTTAAGTTAATTTTGACTTGTACTATAAGAACATTAGTTGATGTAGGATAGCGACCCACGCGCTTTCGTTCATAGGAAATCCATACCTTTGTTTTGTAATGAAATTGTTAGTTTATTTCTTCAAATAAACGACACGTATTTGTGAGAGCAGTAGTTTGAGCGATAAAATAAAAGTGTTTGGGTGGTCTTTATAATGTGTTTATTGAGACTGAACTCAGTGGTAGGTACGTCAGTTTTTAAGGAAATAAACCTATTTTATTTTTATATAACTTTCATGAAGTTTTGTCATTTCACTAGGAAATTTTCCTATTTGCCTACATTTTCATCATATAATATACTCAAATGATTTACGCCGTTATTGCTATTGTTGTCATAGGAGAATATGATCATTATTTATTTTAACCACAAAAAGCTACGAAGATTTTTATTGAACGCTGACGTGGCCATCAGTCGCCATGTTGATTTTTTCTCAAGGCGATGGCATATAACGAATATATAAAAACTGGATAAATATACAAACAAATATTATTCCGTTATAATACAATGAATTAGTAAACGAACACGCTGTCTATATCAGATTAGGTTAGGTTAAGGTGCACGAGAATATCTGTAACTAATTCTGTATACAAAAATAGTTCCACTTTAAGTCGATCACAAATGGGTAGTTATAGAACTATGATGATAACCTCAAATTTAAGGTAGCCACCTTTCAACCCACTTGCAAAGATGCGTTGCTACTCCTGAAAACTAAGATGATCGCTTGCCTGTAAATGTAGCCGGCAACCTATCACTCCGACTTAATTACAAGAAGTGGTAAGGGCTGACTATAAGGAACACGGTGGTACTTCCCCGGTCTAACAATAGTTCTACCACTTAGCGTATACGCCAAGGCAAACCTTACATACTATCGGATTGTGGAAAAGTAACACTACAAAATAATTTACGAATCATTCCAACATTGCTTATGTAAGCACCTATTGTACAAAGTGATCTTAAGGTACTTAATTCAATTACCAATTCGAACATTACTAAACAATGTGACAAGTATTAGAAAGCCTATGAGTGCACTTAACTGCCTTTCGACTTATTCAAACAATTAGTATTGCACTCTATTCATTCCGTTACAAGCCTACACAAATTAGAAGCCTGTATTTCCGGCTGGACAAAATAAATTATTTCATTAAAAAATTATGTCATAGAAATATAAATACAACTCTTCGAGATTCGTCTGGAGTGACACCACTGCCACATCTATTCCTGCAAAATTACGTAGCGATGGTTTGTTATTTTTATATACCCATATATGTTACCGTAACGGAAAGCAGTCTCTGTTGCCAAAGGACACTTGCAACTCCAGTAGAGTCACCAGCGTCTTCATTTATGAAGATCCCCATATCAGATCGTTCAAGGAATACCTCAGACGAAAATTCTTTTATATAAAGTGTGGTAAGACAGATTAATGTTTTCGATGTTTTCTGTCGTCTTATATAATATACAATGACTATAAAATGTACGGTAATGCAGATTTTACAATACTTCCTTATGATTCTATTATTTTTCATTTTAAAATATAAGGGGTACTCACGATTAACGCTTTTAATTGCCGATATTTTGAACCAGTTACGTGGCTCGTTGTCACAGCGAAACTAAAGTCTAAAAACAATATTCTTTTAAAAATCCTACATTAGGCGAGCCCTAATATCTTTGATATTAAATTATGAATACCTGTAAATGGTATATAGGCTCTTATAGAAATAAAAAAAGCATCAAGATCATTGCATAAACAAGGAAAGGTTCGAAGTAAAGTTTGAGATTTGATTTGGACGTCCATGGAATATGTTTCAGCGACCACGTAACACCAATAGTCTTAATGCTTGTTAGTTACTTTCGTAACATTAAAAATTGGATCATTTCGGGATTTTTGGCATGAAAAACATCCAAATTGGTGATTGAAAGTATATATAATAATTAAAATCAATAATTAAACGTAGAATAACATTACATTTCTGTCATACCATCAGTACAATCAGTCATTTACCGTTATGACATACGAATTACTCTTATCCTCAAAGCGTGCCAATAGGTGTTTTACATCAAAAAGTTTCAGTTTAATTTGCAGTTTTAGTCTCCTACGGGTTAAAGTCTTCAAGTGGGTTCAACTTTTCCAAACCAGTCGTCTGACCCGCCATTCGTAACAAACCACACGCCTAAAAGTGACAACGGTTACCTACTAGCGCGCACAAATCATTTCGACACAATTAATGGGTTATTGTCGTGAACACGTTCTTAATTACGAGTTGTTGCGAGTGAGATAAGGGCCTGAACATTGCGAATTTGCAACGTAAAGTGCAGCTAACGAACTTTATTCAGCAACGCATTCAATAAACTATGTTGGTGGCTTCGCAACCGCGCCAAGAATGGTACGATTTTGAATAATGTTACAGCATTTTTCATTCGCTTCACGAGACTGTTTCCCTATCTGTTTATTATTTCAACACTCTATGTACACCTATACAGTAAAAATATTATCAATTTCGACAACAAAAAATGCATCTGTGACTGGCTTTATACATACTTCCCGTGTTTTTTCGAATAGGTAGCGGATGTTATGGGATGCAGTAGCGCATTTTGAAGATACACTTAATGTAGGTGCGTGTATAAGAAACGAAGATTAATGTTTATTTAAGTTACTGACTATTTTTTAATTACATAATAAAACTGTACCTACGTATAACTCAGCATTCTATTACATTGTTTATCCTTTTCAATTACATATTCGTTAATTGTATGTTATATCTATATATATTCTTTATCTATTATTCTATCGTCCTTTCTACTAACATAAATTTTTTACACGCAAGTAACAGTTTTTGGAATTATTTTTTTCTATTTCTACGCATTACTTCTTTCATGTATAAACATATACATTTAATTATTTTTTAAATAATAAAAGTAGTAAAGGAGCGCGTCCTCTACGATGTTAACTATTCACTACGGCCTATGGACATCGTTAGTCCTTGTAAGTCTTAGTCAAATCAGTACAAAGCATTACACATCGCTGTTAGAATGTAGAAATGATGATGAATTGGTTTATATATTGTAATTTTGACATTCAGTAAGTGTATGTATTATAGTTAAATAAAAATATTTGAATTGTGAATTTGTTTAGATATAACTGTATCGGTGATGTCTTCGCAATCGAACCATGAGAAATTCTACCACTTTTATAGTGAACTTAATTGTGAACAACAACAGCTACAACTCCATAATTTACAAATATCGCATAAAAATAGAAATATTTCTTTACTTAATTTGAAAATGTTTATATCCAAATAGTCACTATAAAAAATTATTTCAATTTCTTCTAAAGGTCTTTCTACAATCATATTTTTGCTCAAGTTTATAATGAATATCTTCCGTGAGATATAAAATGGCGTAAAGAAAAATGAACTTTCAAGTCTCACCAATGAATCAGATATTTTATATTTACAGAAGTTTAAATAAAGTAATAAATACCGTTTACAATTTCACAGCTTATATTCATGTACGTCAAAATTACTTTCCAAACTTATGATACTTTATCAATCCAATATTGGCAACAATGAAGCGTGAAGTCATTTACGGCTAACAATTTATACAACAATAGTAACAATTCAGTAATAAATCACTAAATCAACATTGGCCAGCTCTTGAGACTCAATTGTATGGCCATTAACTATGTATTTAGTGTATCGGTTCATTATACGGTGTGATTTATGTACTTGTAAATGATACAGTAAGGGCCTGTGGTGTCGGGTCGTGTCGGGCAATTAATCGATCTGATCGAAGCCCGACCAAGTATTTTAAATTAAATATGATAATGTGTAAGCAAGAAAGCACCTTGAAATTATTATTCTAATAAGGAATACATTATAAAAATGCCTAGAAAATTACCAGTGCTAAATTCGTATGGACATATTATCATTCTATGTATGTATAGTCATTAAATATAGAAATTAAAAAAATATGAAAAAAGTGTGATATCTAAAAATCTAAATTGAAACTTCTACGAAAGTTATGTAACTATTGCTGTACCAGGGATTTTAAGAGAAGAAAATAAATATACTTCTATGCATAAGTCTCTAAACATACCTTACCAAATGTAATATACATATTTCCTCAAAATAAAATCTGCAAATTAAAAAAAAAGTTTCGTACACCGGTCAAGGTCAAGTCATTTTCGAATTATATAGTTATGAGGCGACAAAAAATAATATAACGTTGATTTGCTCTCTGTGTAAAGGCAATGAATATATTAACGATATTATTAAAATAAAGCTTTTCAAAATGTATTTAGATAGTTAGTTTATAGATTCACTATTTTTAAATTTCTATGGAACAAACACAGCTAATATAGATGAAAAAAACGTTAAAATATTAAAAACTTAATTTGTCTTAACCTATATATAAAGATATAAAGTTGTTAATTACCTTACACAACATTTAATTACGGCTCCCTCCGCGTAAACCGAGTACTTGTTTTGTGTATAAATCGCGCTACATTGCTATGCTGTGGCGTCACCGACTCACCAGACACGCAGGTGCCAATCCATATACTCATTTGCATTCCTGCGACATTTAAATTCGGTTTCAAAATCAACTCTAGTTTTACTACTTATGGCTGAGAATCAATAAAAATCTTATTCAATCTTAATATTTAGTGTAATGTTTTAAAAGGTAGATAAATTAACTCCAGAATTATCACGAGGAGTTCATCTTAGTCCATAAAATTAGCAACGCATTGCTAATTTTCTGGACTAAGATGGTCGCATCATGTATGTATTTATAAGTAATCGGGCAACTACGCCTTACCACCGTAACCCAAGGATTGCTTTACTTTTTTATGTCAGTAGTAGCAAATGAGCATGCAAGCCACCTGATTTTAAGTAGCCGCAGCCCCCGTAGACATCACCGTCCAACTACAAATACGACTGAAAACCTATCTCTGCTCGAACGTAGATACGTTGCTACTCTTGAGGACTAAGATAATCGCCGCGCTTCAAAGTTTAGTCGGCAATCGGACCTCTCCAACCAAAACACAAGTAATGCTTTACGACGGATTATGAGGGCGGCAGTGGTACCTCCCCGGTCGAACTATAATACTCCCACCTTTAAACATTACAAATAAGTGGTACCTTCCTGTCGAACTATACAGGTTCTCCCTTTCAAATTGTATGGCCTTATAAGTTTAATGCCAATAATATTTGACGATTAATGGACCTGCAAATTGGCTGCTAAAGTATCATTAATTTTAATAACAATGGCAGTAGGTGATTCACTTCTCACAGCCTTTATGCACAGTACTCGCCTACGGTAGGACTTAACTGAAACGGTAGTGTCAATGAAGAATCGACGAGGCTGTCTGTTACTATTGAATATTGAATAATTAATGTTGCACTAAAGTTATTCTGTTTATGCATGTTTAACTTAGTTTATTTTTAAGTAATCATAAGCAAATAATCATGCAGTTTATTTGACGTTGTGGTCACTGCCAATCATGGATTTAAAATCTATGATTTAAGCTAGTACTACCGGTTAAAAATAATACAGATGTCCTACAGAAAATCAGTTATCATTCTATAAGGATTCTCTTGTTACCTCTACCTAGTAATACATCTTTCGAGCCCATTTTATTGATGTTCAAATAGGAGTGTGAATAGTCGTAATTTAAAAGTAGTAAATTATTGAGATTTTGATACCTCAAGACTCTTGAAAGTTTTTTTTAATCTTTGTTACTGGTTCTAGGACGATTGAAATGTTTATTATATTGTTTTATGCATGGAGTGTATTAATTACGGTAGTAATGTTCATAATGTAAACATGAAGTAATAAATTGTGTAACCCAATTGTAATATTTATTAGAATTACAGTTCAATACTATCACATTATCAAGAACTATGTAGGAATGTCTCACATTGTTATGTCTGCCTTAATACGTATTTGAAACGAGAACAGAATCAGCAAATGCAAAAGCTACTTTACACTACTGTTAAGATATACATACAAAATAATTGATCCGCCCGGCGCAGCTGTAACTTACAAAATAACTCGTACAAAAACGGTTCCGGGTCTGACCCGACCAGCCTGTATATGATGCATTTAGATTTCTGTTCTTAGTCTAGCTGTTTGTGAATTCGTCTTCTGTGTTTATGGTTTCCACGAATCTGGAAAGCATAGTGTAGAAAGAATAGGGTCATTATTGTAGAAAGCATTCCTTATTTATAAGGTAGAGAAATGGGTGGTAAGTCGTAATCGAGTTATTAAGGTTTCTACTCTTACCACCGGCCTATTTCTATTCATTTTATTTAATAAGGGTGGAACAATAACGCAAAATATTATGAATTAATGAGCTTTCTTACCTTTCATCGTCATAAAAACACCCGCCATAGAATGCTATAACCATCCTTTACATTGATTGCTTCGGATTGGTAAGCTTAAACTATGTGAGCGTAGAAACCTATGTATTATTTCATAGTTACGTCGGTTTTGCAATGATTTTGAACTATGTATTCGAAAAAAATGTATAGAATATAAAACACACATTAGGATACCGTCATTACTCTTAATACTTCTATTTACAAGTACCGCAGCGTTAATATAATAATATCTTAAATAGTGATGAAATTAGCAATAAAATAGGATGTGTTTTAATATCCTACTTAGCACATTCCACCATAATGTAGTAAACTTGGACCCTGGCGCAGAAGATGATATAACAATATATTTATAGAAATTTTCAACCCATATTTTACTCCCTTAGGGGTGTCATTTTCATATTTTCTTTTTAGTGATTACTTACATCATATACGGATTCGAATCGTTTAGTACTCCTGTGTGCCAGTCATTTTACTCATCTTACTCTTGAATATATAGAAACATTTGTTACGCTGTTCTATATTCACCATAATCATTATTTCTCAGATATTATTTTTATTTTTTACCATTGAAAGTAAATTGTACTTTTATAT